>MU184795.1:98273-132590 GCA_016904865.1 Pissodes strobi | reverse complement strand
ATATACGAAAACAGATACATCACGTTAGCATTTAGATTTAGGGAATGCTATAAACTGTCATAAAGCACCAAACAAGATTAACTATTCCAATTATTGTACATCGTTGGTTATGGCAAATGTCATGTTGCATAAATCAAATCAAATGTCAGCTATAACTATTTATCCAATCTAATTAACTAAATACCAGTGGAACACTAAACGTAATTATTGTTTTGCTAGTTGAATTGGTTAATTAATTTCTGTTTTTGCGAGCCAAGGACAGGAACTAATTTTGGAGACTAAGACGAGGAATCCAAATCGCGGATTGCAAATTTTGGTTATTTCGGAAATACGCTTCATTATATGTACTTGCATTTTAAACGTATACGGATCTGTAAAAGGGATCCCATCTTTGTTGCAAATTTTAGATATCGGGAACGGATCCCCGAATTTTTGTCACCCCTAAAATTAGGAACTGGGACGATGACAGTGGTTCAGTGGCCTCAATGTGCTCCCATACATCTATGGATGAGACCATCCTAGAAAAAACGCGGAAACTACACAGGAGGCTATCACAGTACATCGATTCATGTAAGTCCTATAGTTTCCTTATAGAACCGCTGCGCTCCGACTCAAACAAGGAACCAAACACGATAGCGTCTGATTTAAGGAAAGCACTGGAGCACGGGCTTGTCACGACTAGGACGAGGAATACTACATAATCTAAAATAGATACGAACATCGAAAAGCAAAAAATTGTTAGAAAACTGACTTGCGCCCAGCTCATGATCTTCAACGCCAGAGACGTGTTCTCTAACCGACCGACCTGCCGAACAAAAAGTGACCCCTGAAACCGCCGCGCGCCGTCAACCAGCCAATCACCCCTGTGACTGAGGGAAATGCAAATGTACAGTCTTCCACTTCTGCGCTCCTGATGCAAATCTCAGATCTTAGAAAGCACATCACGAACTACACCACTATGTCACCGTACCGAAAATCCAATTTTCTATCCAGCATATGCTCAAATTGCTTCCTACCTGAATGTAGGGGGATTACCGATGCTCCTCAGCTAAACACTCTAAATTCGAACCACTTGCCAATCGTGTTTAGCTTGAAACACGTGCGACATGAGAGCAGCAAAATGCGTATCTAATAAAAATTTAAATTGAGGGCAGTTACGGCGCTGACTGAATAAGATAACGGAGATCCCTCGACAAATCGACAGCGTCCAGGACTTGGAGGCTCACGTTCAAATCGTCAGTTCAAACATTTAGCATATCCGTGATGTACTATACATATGAAATAATTAAAACACAGATCAGGGTCTTCAGAGCTCCAAATAGATAGAGTACATAAATTCCATAGACGTGCAAGACGACACTCTTTGAAGATTGGCCAGAAATATCCAGAAAAGTTCCGAGCCTATTCCCGCTATACGTCACCACGGCCGCCAGGTTATTAGTGATCAAGGCAAAGCGGCAGCGTTCGCGGACTTTCTGGAGGTCATCCACGGAGAGAGGCCGAACTCTACCCCCTGGCACACTTACATTTTCTCCACCGGCACCGTCGAGAAGTTCAAAAGTCAGAAATATCATGTTCGCGCAAACTCGGAGGAAATTAGGAAAATTCTTTACCATCTACTATAAAAAAAGTCCCAAAGAGTGAAACCAATACAAAGACCTGTTGCCCTGAGTACTGCTATGGGCTGATAGGCGGACTTGGCACAGTTCGTCGGATCTATGAAACGTGTCAACAAGGCAAATGCCTCGTGCATAATTCCACCCCTCACGAAAGGGTACAAACCCAGTGCTCCTGTTCTTTTATCATAGATAAAGCCGAAGAAACGTGAAAGAGGTTTTTTCATAAAGTTTTTCTTTTTTTTCCCGCAACCCCGCAAAACGTCATTCATTGAGTATCCACATAATTCCTTAACATGTTTAAAGGGTAAGAACTCACGCCAACTGATTACTGTAACATTAATTATTAGCACACTGCTGCTAAAATATATTGATAGGCTTAGTTAGCCTAGTGACAGGTGATCCCGTGAATGGTGCTAGTAATGCTGGAATTCGTACATTATAGTTAATTTGGATTCGTTTTTGTTCGTTTGGGCCGCCCCAGCTAGAGCAAAAGGTTGCATGGAGCAAGGAAAAATAACTTCAGTTAGTTTCGGGTAGTTTCAGTTTGTGTAAGCCCGTACAAGCTAATGCAAAGCGAAGGGGATGCTCGAAGTGGGTTAATATTTGTAAAAAAGTGCTTTATTATTATATTTTAACTTTTAAACTGTACTATACACTATTCCTTCTTCAAAAAAAAAAAAAAAATTTCCCTAATATCGAGGTACTTCAAGTGTACCAGACTCTTCAGTTGGTTTTAATCCTAATCATCAAAAAATTGCAAATATGCAACATTTGGCAAACTTAGCAGTAGAGCTTAACGCCCACCAGAAAAATGCCCTTATTTTGGTCAAGTAACAGTATAGTAGAGGCAATTCTGTGGCAAATTAGCCTATATAGTTTCGAACTCTAGAGGCTTTTTCTGGTTCAATTACAGTTCATCCAAAAATTTTCTTGGCTTAAGTACTTTGTAAGTAAAAGAGAGAAAATTTGTAAGATGGAGGAACCTTAAGCGTCACAAGACCCCAAAAATGCTATACTCTATAACGTCGCCTTAGTAAGAAACCCGCGTAACTCCATTTTAGTAAAATTTACAGGAAATGGAAAACACGTTTTGTGACCGTTACATCAGTGATAAAGTATTTGAATATTGCATGGATAAAGAAAAACACATCAGATGTAACATTTCGGGTAGAAATATAGAAACTATGTAATTATTATAATTTAAAAAGGAGTTATGCTACTTTCTTATGAAAAATGGCAAAATAATTGTAGATACGTGGTATTCGCTAATAAACGATACAAGGGAACTACAAAAAAACGTATTTTATATTAAACAAAATACGTATTTCAAATACAGTAAACAAATTCATAACAATCAAGAAAAGGTTATTTTACAAAAAAATAGAATTCTATTCATACGGAAGTTCATCATAAAATTGATGGTAATCTTCTAGAAGTCCCAATTTTAGAACTTTTTAATTTTTCTGCGGTCTTTATATAAAGCTGGCAAATTGACATACTTGCATAGAACCGGTTTTTTATTCATTCTTTGGTTTAATGTGCACCGAGCATCCGTATGTCTCATTTTGAATTGGATTTCGCAGTTTGGTATGTACCTTAGTGCCTTTATGTCAGTGACAACGACATGGACAAATGGACGTATTGAAATATAAAATTTCATAGTATCAAATTTCTTGAAGAATGAAGGAGTGAGATATTTGACATTATATGGAGATGGGCTTGATCTTGTCTTTTGACAGTGATAAGCATAATCGGCGGAAAGGATTATTTTGCGATTCCTAATCTGTCTTTCAATAGTTGCATGAATTGAGTCCACCTCCATCTGAGTATGACCTTTGAATAAATACTTCTGAGTCAAAACACTTTTATGCTGTGTAGCTAAGCTTACAAACGCATTAGCCAATGTTGAGTTGCGGTTTTGACCCGTGCAACCATCAAAAAACCATTTCACTTAAATAACCATCACTCTTTTTTACTTCCAGTTCAACAAAAAAAGGAAATTATGGTGGAAAATTCGTTTGCAGTCAAGGCACCTTCGCTTTCATTCCACAGGAAACAAGAACCTTCTTTGGATTTCAGGTTATAAATGGTGAAGTTTTGTACTACCAGTTTTATTTTATAGTACATTGCAGAGACTGTCGATTTAGGACTTAACAACATGCTCTGTAAATCCATTGCATAAACGTTTACTGTAACTTCGCTAGTAGATTTGTATTTTTCCTTTTCGTGACGTGCCTCTAGTTTTAAAGTTTGGTGCAGGGTATACGTTTCCTCAGATAATTTCTTCGTATTATATGCCTCGCATACATCGCATAGATCTTTTTTGGCATGTATAGTCACAAGTTCAGTTCTTCAAATATCTTCATAAACGTTGCTATGGATAGACCCTCCAAATTACGTTTGCCGTAATATTCTCTTTTTAAAAAAAATTATACAGTGCGGCATTTGAACGCCAAAGTGGCTCAACATACAATTTTTTTGAAGAAGACCTACAATAATGGCTTTCGATTTTTGGTAACGATTAGAGAAACTGATACACAGCCGTATTTTTTTCTGCAAATCTCGCCCTTCTTGTTTCGCTCTTTCTGCTAACTTGATGATCATCACTTTCGCGATTAAATTCTTTTACCAAAGGCAATATCACTATTTTTTTTAAACCTGTGTACTTCCAAACATTAGTTTACAAACTCTAATTTTTTCCAAGTCCACTTTTAAAAAATATTTCATAGAATACCTTCTTTTGGATACTTCATGTTGTCCTCTCTTTCTCTTCTGGATAGCAGATTTTTTTTTACTGAGAGAACAAAAATTTACCTAAAAAAATAATTTTTTCATTTATTTATGTATTTTGTTGGAAAATAACACTTAGTACCTGGTTTGTTTATGTTGTAATTCCAAGTACCGGCAATTTCTTTTTTACCTTGGCAAGGCTGACCTTTTAAACGTTTATATTTGTTTATATTATAGTTCCATCCTTCAGAGAATTTTCTCTTCCTTTGAGTTTTTGTATTATTTAGGCTGACATCGGACTCGTTTCTTATATCTTCGTTGGCAGAGTTACTATCAGAGTCGTTTTGCTCAGGAACGTAGGAAACATCTAAGTCGTCATGTTCAGATGAAATATTATTCGTGATGGTACTATTGGCGTCATCTTCGTCCTGTCCCGTCTCTGGAATCTGTGGGTTTTCCAGTACATTGTTCAAGCTAACGACATCATTTAAGTCTGTCGGCAAATCTAAGTGGCCAAAAGCGGTCAAAATATTAGCATCGTTTAAATCTGTCGGCAATTCTAAATGGTGAAAACTGGTCGAAATATCATTGTTTATGCTAACAGTATCGTTTAAGCCTACTGGCAATTCTAATTGGTCAAAACTGGTTGAAGTGCTCGGTGGTGGAGCCTCAATATTATTTAATAGGGTTTCATTTGTTCTACTAAACGGTTGTGCGTACATAGGAAACAAAGTTCCATCTCCTCCAACTCCAATCTGGCGTTTTGGGCACCGATAGTTGTCTAGCAACTAGCTTCCTGCAGTTATTATTCGTTTTGGGAAAGATTTTAATTCTACTTTTTTTCGTTCGGCTGGAATGGTGCTCTTGAGAGTTACTTTACTTCCATAAGATTCTTGGTGGTTACTTTGTAACAACTAAGTTGATGGGGACCTCTTCTCCGATATTCATAGGCCTGCCCTTGAATACTAGTGATAAAAGAGATGATCTCTCGTCGAGTTTGCTCTCCTTCGCTACTGGTAAAGGGGGAACTCGCTTGCGTCAGTGTCAAGTTCCTTGCGGATTTGCTTTGGTGAGTTTCTGGTGACAATATTCCCGTGAGTCCATTTTCTTTTCTTGGAAAGTGGTGGGATGAGGGAGGGTGCCCCGCTCTTCCAATTCTTCGAATTTCCTGTTTAGGGTAAGAGTTCTCTCTTCGAGGGATCTGACGTTGGCTTCCAAATTCCCATTTTGCTTCTCAAAAGGAAGAATCTTCTCTGCTGCTGCTTTCTGGTAACGCTCAGCCTCTTCAGAGTTTCCGCATTCCTTTCTCGGAGTATGATGAGAACCTTGTTATAAGCTTTCTAGACATTTTGTTGCCGTTTCCGGGCAGAACGCAGTGCGGGTACTACTAATCACTGCATCATATCTACCACGTTCCTGCAAATAAATTAGGCATGCTGTGGGGCGAATGGTTTAATATAATATACTTAGCCAGATACTTCACATATTCTCAGAACCAAACTCTGATCAGTACCAAAGTTTAAACACTAATCAAAGTAAATATTGAGTCTTTATTGGGAGGAGCATCCGAAAAGTTGCGAGATGGTGTCTTCATAAATAAACTACTTTGTTGATAAAAATACGAATTCCCAATTGTCTATATCTACAAATCCCTGGAACTTTGAATGTAATTAGCTATTTTATATAACATTTTCTCTATTTAGAAATTCCACGTACAGAAAACTAATTACACCAATTGGCAGAAAAAAATGTCGTCGTATAGCACACCCCGATACAATGTATCGTAATTAAGAGCTTCTGGTTTCGTGTCGAACGCAGTAATAATTTCCGTCTCATTGTGTATTATTTGTTCCTTTGCTGTATTACGACTCTGTCATTAGTTAATTAACTAAGGCGATGTTAAATCCATATTAATTGCTACTGAAGGTGACCTTTTTACCTAAGCTGGATTCAGACTATGTCTATTTCCTATTTCCTGGTACGTAGTGCGTAAATAGAATAATCGCTAGTCTTAAGCCATCTAATTAGATAGTTATGTGAGAAAGCAAATTAGATTACATTTACGACTACGAAGTGTTGGTGTGGCTTGACTGGGTTAGGAATGGTGAATCGTTTTAGGTACGTATTCTTTCGAAAAACCGCATTAGTTTTACGATATTTTGTTCGCTCATACCAAATGGCAAACGAGGTTAAAAAAATTATCTTGCCAATGTTGTGTTGCATCCTGTTTCACACTCACACGAAATCTGTGAGAAATAAGCGATTAAATTGATCGCAAAGAGGCAAACCGAGAATGAACCATTGATCGACTAGTAGTTTGGGTTAGTTTGACTACTCTCAGCCGCTCGAACGTTCTCCATATCAGGTTTCCGACTGGGGACTCGATCAGCGCTGGTAACCGCAAGGCGGCAGTAAGACAAAAATAACATGCTTTGTAACTCGTGGAAACTTCCACGGATCGTATGTCATATAGTTTAAACAACAGCATGTGTGCCTATCAGAATAACTACCTTTTTTTTGCAGTGCAATGTAGATAACAGTCAAAGCTTAAGAGGAATTTATTGCTGTACTACAATAATCTCTTACAAACTTAACGGAAATCAAAGTCATGATTTTTTAGGCAGTGCTAATTACAGTAAAAATAAATAATATCTCTTAGGAAACTATGATAGAAAACAGGAATAGATATGATATCCGATAAACTATAACCTAAAGCTATTTATCGGCAAGATCGATAAGCAAGACCGGTAAGCTCATTAAACAAAAACGAGAAGTATTGAAAATAAGTAAATATACATAAGAAAGTAGATGACCTATACTGTCGTTTAACCGTAAATTCATTAAACAAAAGCTGTCAACCACTGTAATATCAGAATACAAATAATATTTATTTATACTGTGGTAATATGTATGATATACGGTAATAGATAACCTTAGCTATTTAAAGGTAAGTTAGAAAACGAGAAAATAACGATAATATAAACGATATAGACAGCAAACGACATACAGTCGTTTAACGGTAATTCATTATCCAGAATAATATATAACGATAATGCCTACGATACGGAAAGCAAACGACCTACAGGAGTTTAACGGTAATTCATTAATCAAAATGATATATGACGATAATATATACGATAAGCAAAGCAAACGACCTACAGCCGTTTAACGGTAATTCATTTGATTAACTACAAAAGCAGACGGTAATTAGGCCTGATGGTCACAAATAACAATGATAATTTTAGATTCCAAATTGGGCGCATAGTTATATTTTTTTGTAAATAAAACACCTTGTGCAATTTTAAATTTTTGGATGAAATAGTATAATATTCAGGGCGTTCCATAAAAAAACACAACTTGTTACTTTGTCATTAGATAAAACAAATGGACATCGTATATTTGATACGATGTCCATTTGTTTTATCTAATGACAAAATAACAGCTTAATCTAAAGTAACGTTTTATTTTACTATAAAAGTAAGGCGTTACTTTTAACATGATATTTTAACGAAGTAACGATCCGCAGTTAATTTTCAATGTTACAGTTATTTTTACTCAATCCAAAAAGTAACTGAGTTGCCAAGTAAGTTGTTACTTTTAGTAACTCGTTACATTAATATTGTAACGTTTTCCATCCGTTACTGCCAGTTCTGTTACATATACCTCTGTATATTGGCCTCGTATTATCCCACCTCACAACCGACCATATCTTCCTTAAGGGTTGTAGCATATTTGTTTATTCACCTCAATAATAAAGAAAATTCACTTTTCGTTATTATACATTGTGGCATAGTGGCTGCATTCATCAGAAATGGCTTATCCTTGTGGCAAACCTTCATAGTTAAAGACACTTTTTCCTATGACCATTTATAAAAATGACAGTTATTTGGCTAGAAGTCCCGTACATCACACGGGTGTTGAATAATTTTCAAAAGGAGCATATTTGATTTGACATTTTCACCTGACAGATAAGAATGACATGATAACTACTTTTCAACACTAGTGTTGAAAAGGTTATTTCAACACCTGTGTGATATCAATCGTTTTCTTAAGAATCTAAAAAGTATTTTTTGCGTTCTTTTCATAGGTGGCCCTAGGACATGCAGTGTACATACATTACTCGGGTGAAAGTACGTTTTCAACCTCGGAGGATTTCTACACTCGGCTAACGCCTCGTGCTAAAAACTCCCTCGTTTATAAATTAGTACTTTCATCACTTACTCCTTAATGAATGATTTAAAATAACTTGCGATGGAACATCCTATATTGTTATAAAAAAGAGCGGTTGCTCAACGGAGCACGCTATTTTTTCTATTCAGCTATTTCTACGTCAATAATTTAGAGTTTGTATATCGTATAATTGGAGTCACTGAACCGACACGAAACGAAATTTACGCAAAGTGGATTTTAATATTTCCCAAGGGCAGGTCCGGCCGCATCGATGTGATGACATCGTTGTCTTTATACATAAATTTTGTAATTTAGTTAAAAGCCTAAATAGCGCTGGGATTTCGTAAAATGTTTAACAGCACGGGGAACAAAGCCATTGTGTACTGGTTAAACGAGGGAAATTATAAACGTAGCAAGTTATAATGAAGCAAATTTTTACCAGCAGTTAGTTTATTTTCGAGCTGAAGAATGTGAATAAGTTCACCTTTCGGTATAATATTGGTTCAAGGGAAATCTTATTCAATCAGCTTTACGGACGTTCTTGATTTTCTAGTGTTGATTATTCAATTATATCAAACTTAGGATTAATATTTTAATACTAATTATTATTATTTTTTCATTTTATACCTGTTTTTAAGGATTTAAGGAAAATTATCTTTTGCCAGTGATTGAAGATTTAATTGTTAGATGAACAGGTCAAAAATATGTTACTAGCTTGGACTGTTGTTCAGAGGGCCATCGAATTAGACTTTCTGAAGAATCAATTCCTGTAACCGCTTTCATAACTCCACAAGGAAAATACGAATATTTAAAGGTCCTCTTTGGTCTAACTAATGCCCCGTATATTTCCTAGCGAGCCATGGATCAGATATTAGATGATCTCAGGTTCGATACAATTCTGTTGTACTTAGACGATAATCTGATTCCTTCCGTGAGTATAGAGGAGGGATTCCAAACTCTTGGAGGAATTGCAAAGTCATGGAGATAGTTGCAACCTGAAGAAGTGTAATTTTCTTTCCAAACAAATAGAATATCTAGGATATATCGGATAGGCAAGTAAAACCCAGTCCTACAATAATATCTGCGATCAGTAATTTTCCGAGTCCGAAGACACGATTCATCAAATTCGACAATTTCTTGGGTTAGTTTGGACACTTTCGAAAATTTGTAACTTGTTTTGCATAATTGTTGCACCACTTTGTTAAGAAAATATCAACTGTGGGTCTAGGCAAAGGATCAGAAAAGCTCATTTGAAAGTTTAAAGTAGCACATGATGTCCACTCCCATATTAACCTTGTTTGACATTCTAAAACGAATCATTCTGTATATGTTCAGTAATATTACGATTTATATCGGACAAAATTCATAAAGTTTTGAAAATTGATAGGAATGTTAGGGATGATATAAGAAATACTAAACTGAAAAGTTTCCACCCCTTAATAGCGTGCTTTTAAAAGTTTTCTAACAATGCACTTTTTGATAAAAAAAACCTATATAGAAAAATATTCCCTAAAAATTTTCTATAAAAAAATTCCTACACATTTTTTCCTAAAATTAATAATAATGTGAGAAATAAGGCGTATTATACATAAGGGTTACTTCTGGCTAACACAGTAAATGCAATCTAATATATTATAATACTTGTATAATATAAAGTCCAATGCTGAACGCCAAAAAGTTGGCAGTAGGCTACTGGTCTCACTTAAAATTAAAATAAATTTACCACTTCCACTGTGTTAATCCTATAAAACCTCTCGATTGTTACAGAAGAAGTAGTATCGTATATGGATCGTACTTGATTCCACACCACCCCAAAGGTACTTCTTTACTGACGGAGCGACAATTTTCAGAAGCGTCTAGCAGCACCAGAATGAATTTCGATCGCGAAGCTTCGCGCATGCTCAGTTTTTGACACACTTTTGGCAAAAGGCTTCCGGAACGACCGGAAGGCATATTCATGGATCCTACCTAAATTCTTATTTACCATTCGATCAGACCTCGGATAGACTCCAGTCGTCCAGGGTAACCCCAGGTCTAGGGTAATAATAAAAGGATATGAGGGAAAAATTTGGACATGTTTTGTTTGTTATTAACATCAAAAGATTTTGAGACAAAATGTATATCAACGCTATCTAAATTCAGTTAAGTCCACGTTGAAATAGATCATACTTTTGAAAGAGGACTAGGTACGTGTTTTAAATGACTCCTGGAAGCATTGTTTCAATGCTATGAAAGAAGATCGTCCTGAACTTAACGTTTTACATCAGTCGCATAATTTTTTCCGGACGTTATATTTTCGCAGGAACTTTCACAAGCAGTCAAATCACTTTTTGCTCTATCGTATGGACTCCTAAGCTACTCTTTGTCTTCTTCTGTCTGTTCCCATCCTAAAAAGAATCTTGCATAACTTTTCTTCACCATCTTTTTCTGGAGTATCTATAGTAATCATACACTTCCTCTTGCCGTATTTTTTTTTCAGCCCAGCCAGTCTTTAGATAGGGTTTTATTCCAAGAGGAATAAATAATATATCACTTTCCACCTTTCCTGGTTCAGGAGTTTCTACAATACTAATGCAGGAAAATGCTGTGGCACTAGTCAAAGATTTTGCCGCGGAACTGGTTGAAGAAACATGTCTACTGATAGAGTTTGGTCTCAAGTACTGGAGGTGGACAATCTAAGGCAGAAAAACAGAAGACCTGTCAAAGCAGAAAATTCCACATGTGTCTAAACCGGTCTTCATATTTTCTGGCATTGCATAACGACACTAGGCAACGAATATAAGAAAATAGAGTCGTTTCAAGTCGTTGCAACAATATCCACCGAGTTTTCTTCCTCACTAAAATATTTCTTAAAGGGCCCAAATACAAACCTATATGTATGGATAATGTATATGGCTGGAGGTAACATAAAAATGGCTATTCCACAGTTCTATGCAAAAGTTGACTCCTTGAACACTGAGGAGGGATTCATGAGTATCTATTAGCAATAGCAGATAGTTTATGTTTGCTCCTCCTAATGTTTTCTGTAAAAACATTCATAACCTGCATGAAATTATCTGATATCATTTAGCCTTATAAGTGCACAAGTCCCGTGGAATCCGGCTTTGCCATAAACGTGCGCGCATTCTGGAAAACATCTATACAGGTGACATAGCATTTTTATTAGCGCCAATAATGCCAATTTCAGTTACCAGTTCGACAGATTTTCTGGATGAACTGTGACTGTCTCGCTTTTTCCTCGTCTTTTGTACAACTTTTGCAACAGAAAGCATATCTACTCTGGTCACGCTAGTTCCATTGATATTGCAATTTTGACTTCACATTCTCGAACTTATCATAAAATTCACTTACTTACAGTTTTACAGAATGCAATTGTCATACGAGCAACAGATGTGGTCTCCGGTTTTTTGAGTGTTAGGTTCTGTTTAGAAAGGACGATTTTTTGCTCCTTAGACATGTGCCCGGTCGTAGCTCCGTAACTTTTTCTCGAAGTTAGGCAATTTGAAATCCCGTGACGAAATGAATCTGGGCCATAAATCCGCCTTAATAATCGTTCTTTTCATTGTGTTTTAAATTATTCTGCATAATTAAGAGACAACATTCAATTAAATCCAGTTTATCCCCATGTAACACTACAATATTACATATGTCACTTAAATTAAGAGTTCTCTCAAGTAAATAATAGCCACCGAAGAATGTTTAAACATTCACTACTTATGAACTGAACTGTACGTACTTCACGATACGTCGCGCAATGAAATGTAATTCACAACGAAAAGGGAGGAGGCCTCATTACTATTCTATTCTAAGAGGTAGGCCAAAATGCTAAATACAAAAGCTTTTGGAATTTTGGTGGGATATTGTCTTCTCTTACAGAAAATCAACTGAACATTGGAAATAATAAGCAAAAATAAGAGAAGTTTCGCCTAGTTTAAATAAAACATTCCATTTTTTGTTCAATAAAATTCTTAGAAGCTGCAAGAAATATGAATTCGATTTTTTGTAATCATATTTTATTAGTCAATTAGAGAGTTTTGAGATATATGTAGTCCAAAATCCTTATGCTTTAAATATATCTTATTAATTATTACTGGTCAGGTAATGAACTAAATATCGGTTGCCTTTCTAATTTTGATGTTTGAGAACTTATCGATGGTGTAGCTCACCAATGTTGTAAGAACATAAAAACTTTGTTTTCTAGATAAATAAGTTTAAGGTTTGCCGCCTATATCATATACGGAAAATTTCGATTTTGACTGTCAATTATAGATATTCTAAACACATTTTTTATTTTAGATTATCAGCAAAATTGCGTTTATAAACCATGTCGAGAAAATATTACTAAATCGCTAGGATCGATTGATAATGAGTTTGATGTTTTCCTTGTTTAATATGAATCTGCTATAAAAGCTAATTTATTTACCATGTAATTTATTTAATTATTTTGCCATATAAATTTATGTTATTCTTATATATTAGACCTAATTGTATGAATTGTGTATGCCTTTTCCTATAGACCATATATATGCATGTTTTGCATATTTTTATGTTTTTGAAGGAGAAATGCATATTTTAAGAACTATTGCATATCCAGGCATGTTTTCGGATTTCTGTTTTATTTTCTTACGTTTTATGGCCCTTGCCGCTGCGCCGCCTGAACGGTGCGACGCCAGCGCCTGAACACTAGAATTCGATTTAGATTGGGATGTTCCTAAGAGGGTAATAAATAGGCTAATAGAGTAATAAACTATTCTTCTCTTGACAAATTGCATTAGTCTGTGCGTTTTTTAGCCAAATGTTTTAACTAACATTTCTTATACCTTTTATAAATTATTTATTTGTTCACATTTGTTACAGTTTACCAGTATTATTGAGGTTGTTTGTCGTAGTCGCAGTTAGTATTTTGCAAGGCATGTTCAAAAGTTGTTTCCTGCTTGAAGAAATTCCAAATAGACCAACATATTAAGACGGCATCTTACATTGCTAAGGTTCAGTCCCATTCAGTCAACGTTGAAGCAGTCTTTTGAGACTTTTAAAAATGAAAACCATGACAAGTCAGAATTTGCCGAAGATATGTGTAAAATATTTGTGACTGCTATATTCCTTTAAACAAGCTAATCAACCCGCAAGTAAAGGGTTTTCTGCAAAAATATTCAAAAGTTAATGCTCCAGATGAATGAGAATTAAGAAAAAAGTTCGTTGGAAAGGTGTTTGGTGCCCTGCTAGATGAAATGAAGAACGAAATATGAGGTAACTATATGTGTATTGTCGTCGACGAAACAACTGATTTGTGTGGTCGTTACAGAATAAAATTAATTTAATGATCGGAAAACTCTTAGAAGAAGAACCTGGAATAGCTTTCCTCATAGGTGTAAAATAACTTGAAAAAATAACCAACCTTACAGTTATAGTGTTGTCCGATGCTGCGCCGTACATATGGTAAAGGCAGGATATAATTTACTTTATGAAAATTTAGTTCATGTAACTTGCCTAGGTTACGGATTGAATAGGGTTGCAGGAATTAAAAGAGCTTCTTTTCTGCTGATCGATGACCTAATAACAAATGTGAAAAAAAATATTCATAAAGGGCCCATTGAGAGTGCAGTTATACAATATCAAATTTGCCCGGAGCACCATTACCAACTATGTATTTCTAACAGACAATATTTTGCAATTTTGCAACTAGAAGAATCGTGTACACCAGAGTCGATATAATAGAAACTTATATATAAAATTGCGAATAAATACGAGGTGAGGTAGGGAAAACAGTAGTATCAAAATTAGGAAGTTTAATAGAAAAAACAGAAAGCAAGTCGTAAACATAACGTTAGAAAAACCTGTAAATAATTTGGTTGCCTGCCTTATTTCCAACATTAAGATTTTGCCCTACCACTTCATTAGATGTAGAGAGAGATCATTTTCTTTGTACAAACATGTCCTTAGAGATAGACGCCACAATTTCTCAGTTCAAAACCTTGAAGCACACGCAATAACTAGTGCGTTTTATAATTTTTCAAATTAATATTATATATAAGTGTGATATAAATTGATATAGGAAAAGTGAATTTGTGATATAATAAAGTATATACGACTTTAATTTATTTTTATTCAATACTCAATCCCCTAATTTAGTAAACATTTATTCTAGAATATCAAAAGTTAGTTAATTTACTATTATATATTTATGTATTTTTTGCATATATCCTGCATAAATATTTAAAAAATGTTCATATATGCGCATATTAAGGTTTTTGGTTGCATTATTATTGTTTAAGTAGAAATGCAGTATGTAGCTGAAATGCAATATTATGCGATTTGTTACTAAAGTGGCAACACAGATATTGTGATAATGTGAACCGTCTCTAATATACCTCTCTGCAATGATAATAAGTGGGCACAATATCATAGGACACGATACACATTTTATTTTATTTATAAATGCAATTACAGACTGGTATTCCTCAATATTTTCCTTTCTGAGGATCGTGAGTGAAAATAGGCTCTCCTCCTCCAACAAAGACGAAAATAAAGAAGTAATAAATTGAGTATTAAATATCTGGTTGATGAGTTAACTTGAAAACAATTAGGTTACGTTGAAAATATAAGGAATTTTTGTCAAGTAAAATTCATTAAATTCTTGCTCTACATACTGACAACCCGTGCACAGACGACATTAAGCCCCAAATTCCCGTAAACCAGTACGCAACCCTTCCTGCGACAACTTCGTGGCACATACATTGTTTCAATGAATTCCTTTGTGCGATCGCACCGAATCAACATAAAAGGAAATTCTCGAAATAATTCGTTTAATAGATATGTGCATAGCACGTGACACCTGGTAGCTACTTTAAGAATTAGTTACATTGCCTAGAACAAGTTTCCAGGAAATTCAGCTTATAGTTGGATTAGCTAAATATTATATAAACAAAATAAATGTTTTGTAAGTACAAACTTCTCTTATCTTACTGCAGCTCACAAGTGCGTGCCTACATAAATAGATGTATTTCTGTACGACAACAACAGAATATTTTGAAATTGTGTTTACTTATGAGAATTTGGCGTAATTAATGACGTGATTCTTCCCATTTAATTGGAGTATTTGTCAAGTATCCATTCATTTGGAGAAATTCAAGAAAATAAAGAGAAACGAACATCTCGAAAAATACAATAGAAGTGCATCTTCCCTGTATTCAGTGTATAAAATTACAAAGGGCGGATACGAATGTATCCCCCGCATAATATTGCAGTAATTGACCAAATTCTTTTTGTCCTAGATCCATCTTGCTACTCACTTGGCCGCTGCTCTTATAGATCCTGCGGAGTGGGCTTTGCGCCAGCGCGCGTTATTGCCAGTTCCTAAACTTGACAAGACCAAGCACGCTCACGTGATCGAGGGCGGCGTTTGTCATCTCTGTCACATCGAGGTGACTAGTCTCAGAACGAAACACTGCAGGTAAGAAGAATAAAATTGAACTACATCAGAATCCTATATTCAAAATTGCGACAATGTATCAGTGTAAGTAATAAAATAAATCTCGACTATATCGCAACCCTGAAAATCAAAGACCCGACAATATCAGAATTCCGATAATCCAAATCCGAATTGTATCCTTACAATCTCTACTGTATAAAAATTTCGTCTGTCGAAATAAGATATTTATATGCACGGGTATCTTAAATTGAAACTCGACATATATTTAATAAAAATATACCGATTAGATATACCATAAGTGCCTTTTCACACATGCCGGATAAGATCATCCGGTATCGGATATCGGATCACGAGGTACGTAACATTAAATGAAAGCATTCACACGTTTGCCGGACAGTCGGACGCCGGAAACGTGCTGGATAAACCGGATATCCGCCGTCGGATATCCGATGTCGGATTCGTGTGAAACGGGGCTAATCCTCACAAACCAAAATTTTGGCAATATCAGAATTTCGAGTATATCAGAATAGCAACAATCCAAATCTTAATTAAATCAGTAAGTATAACGATAATTAAAATCCCACCTATAGCACAATCCCTAGTAACAAAATTCTGGCAATGTCAGGACAGTCACATATTTTGATTATATAAAAATCTTGACTATAGTAAGACCCCCACTATATGAGAAGCTCTAATGTAAAAATCGCGACAATATCAAAATTTTGACAGCATCCTGATAATAAAAAAAGCTAAATCAGATTTCTGACAGTGAAAATCACGACCACGTTAGAATTCTGGCAATCAAAATTCTGACTAGGTATATAAAAATTTCAGTCAAAATCCGACTATTTTTAGTTCCTACAATCAATATGAAAGTCTCGAAAATCTTGACTATTTCAGAATCGCCAAAATGAAAATAACGAATAAGTCGGAATGCCGACAATCAAAATACCGTTTCTATCAGAATCAAAATACCGAAAATCGCGATAATATCAAAATCCAAATTATATCTAAATTATGGTTTTGATAATATTACAATCTCTAATAGATTAATACATATATCGAAAATGACCATTGTATTTCACCCTAAAATCAAAATCGCAGCAATAATAACATTTTGGTGATATCAGAATCTTGTCAAAAAAAATCTAATATATATCAGAATCCTGGCAATCAAAATACTCACTGCCATGAGAATCCCTGTAATCAAAATCCTGGTAGTACTAAGTTCTTCTATACATCATGAGAATCGCGCCAATTTTAAAATCTGAGAAACCTCACAATCAAAATGACGAGGTTATCAAATTTTGAGGATATCAGAATCCCAATAATAAAAATCTCGACCAAAACCAAAATCCCGACCATATCCATGTTTTGATTACATTAGAATTTCAACAACAAAATCTCCACTCTACTAAAATCCCAATTAATCGAAATCTCGATTGTATCAGAATCTCGACAATCTAAATCCCAGCTGTTAGCAGAATTCTTATAATAAAAATCTCGATTATATGAAAATTTCTGAAAATATCAAAATATCACAATTAAAATAATCCAAAACTAGGTTGTGTCACAAGTCACAATACCTATAATTAAATATTAGACAATATCAAAATCTCAACCATGTAAGAATCCCAATAAAAAAATCTCCATATGTCGAGATGCTGACAATATCGCAATAACACTATCAGAATTGCTACAAACAAAATCGTAGCAATACTAAAATATTCTCTATAATCGAGTATCGACAATATCAAAATCCCGACTATTATCGGCTACTCTACAATCAAAATACGAACATCCAAAATTCTCACAATTAAAATCTTGTAACTATCAGAATTCTGCCAATAAATTCCAGGATCGTCAAAATCTCGACTGCTTTCATCTGAATCCTACAATCAAATTCCAAACTCTATAAAAAAAATTGCAATTAATTAAAATCGCGACTATATTACAATTCTGAAAATTTCAAAATTTAGATTATAATAGAGTGGCAACAATCAAAATAGAATCTTAATACCAAATATAGTAGAACCCTAAAGTCAAGATCTTGACCATATCAAAAGCCTGACTATATCAGAATCTCGACGTTTTCAAAATCTAAACTATATCACATGCCCGATAATATCTAAATCCCAACTATGTCAGAATTCCGACAATATATATTTTTCCTTCCTCTTATAAAACACAATAAGGTGTTATCGGATCTATAAATCGAAGATTTATAGATCCGATAAAATTAGTATAGAAAAGTTGAAATCTGAAAATGGATATTTTGCATCAAAACAGTGAGAAACATCATTGGGTTGTATTCAGAACCAAAACTTGATTCAAAGAATGGAAAAGTCCGTTTAAAAAAAATGATGTAGGTAACTGAAAAGTAAAACGTTGTTCAAAAATTACTTTTGTAGGAGGTAATTTTTTTTTAAAAGATTAAAAGCATTGGGGATATTTGAAAAATAATATTTTTTTATTTTTTTTACTTCCTTCGGGGTGAAAATTTGAAAATCAACATTTTTGGAATCACGTGTTCAACGGAGTAACGAACTGTAGTTACTTTTGAAAGGTAACGGCGTTACAGTTACTTTTTACTCATTCCAAAAAAGAACGAAGTTAGCAGGTAACGCGTTACTTTTAGTAACACGTTACTGCCAGCTCTGTTAGTATGCTAATTATATAATAAAATTCTCGCAAATTGTCGATATCTAAAGGGATACGCCCATGGAAATATCTCCTTCAATATGCCCTTCCAGTTATTATTCCTGACACTCACTTTAACAATATACTACGATATCAGTGACTAACACAAGCTCTCTGCAGCATTAGTATAGATAAAGGCAGACTAATCTGTTGAACACTTAACCAGCATGTATAGCATATCACAGGAAGAAAACTAAAATTCATGCCAGAAAGTCATCCGTTTATGCGGCGGTTAAAACACAATAAAAATTCTTGCAGCAGTTTGTGATGATTGATTGTTCGATCTGACGCGCATTTGGTAGACAATCAACGGTCTTTATGGTTTATTTTCGACGATATACTCTCTGTAGCATGATCGCTCGATAAATTATAACCATTATACTGCATTAGCCATCCGTGTCTGTTTGGATGGGATTAGATTACTGCAGGCGAGATATCTGCTATGAAATACGTTGTAAACTAATCGATCTCGTTATGAATGGTCGCGGTCGCTGTTTTCTTGTTATAAAGTCTGTGAACTGATCTATACAGGATGATCCATGGATGATACAATGATGACTTAATACGCTTCTATTTTTAAATATGCACAAAATAGTGGATTATACGTATTTAAAATACGATAATTACAGTTTAGGGAAAACGATTAAATGTAATACGCGTCTTATGTTATGTTAACATTGATATATTAAACCTATATGTTAAAAATTAACGCACTATTTATCTATCTTTATGAGACAAATTTAATCGATATAAATGTAATTTCTTTCTGTCTAATATTATTTAAATATTAAAATTGTTTATTTATGGCAGTGGTCCACCCACTAAAGGGAGACCCAATGGCACTCGCCGAGCGGTGTGTGCGCGAAGATGTTGATTGACACGGTTCTTAAATAGCTGTAGATTGTAACTAGGAAAAAAAGATGTCCTGGTAGTGAGTTTCACAGTGATGCAGTACGTCAGGCAAAGGAGTCCTTGTAAACCGATGTTCTAGATGTTTCTAGTTATATAACAAACGGGTGAGCTCTTGCCGTCTGTCGTGACTGCATGACAAGCGTTTTTGGAGGCGAGATGAGGCGGCCCAAATTCTGGGGACATCTACCGTGCAAATATTTGTAAAACAGGGAGATCTCGGCTACATATCTGTGGTGTGAATATGAATCTAACTAGAACTTTAATATACCGAGGCACATAAAAATATAAAGCTTTAGATGTAAGCAAAGTACTGCTGGTGACGTCCTCTACAACGTACATCGAAATTGTGATCAGACCTCGTTTCTCAATCTAGAAAACCTATTAGTACTAAATTTCATGCAAATCATGCTATTATTAAGATAAATAAACAAAAATAAAACATAATAATTTTGACACCCCGTATTTCGAAAACTTTCAACTTTTGGACTAAGGTAAATTGAACCATATCTTCATATTTTAGAATCAGGTTTTTTTGCTACAATGTTTTACAGACCTTAAAGAGACACCCTTATATAGAGAACTTTGGCGACGTCTGTATTAAATGCCATAACCCATACCCCCACCAAACGCGGAGGGCGCAGAACCGGACATCTATATCTACTGCTGTATACTAGCTATTCTAATGACTATACTTCACTGTCGAATTTTTAACATTAGGGCTATGATCATTTTGGAACATTCATATCACAATTTTTATAGTATATTTAAACCCAAACATTCCATAAATATTTAAGAATAAATATTTTTAAATTATTGAAAATTGTATATGAATATTAGTTAGGAATATTTTATTAAGATTCCACATGGATTCAAATATAAACTGCCGTTCATAACTTTCGAACATTCAAAATTCGTAGTCCGATTTTAACAATCAATATCTTAACTAATAATTGATGGAATTAAATGCGGTTTTCGGAATAATAAAGCCCAATGCTTTACAAATCAGCTGGCTTGTACTAAATACCTAAAATGATCCATATTCAAATTATACAGGGTTATTCGCAATTGCCTCACAAAATTCAAAATATTCACATCTCTCCCAAATATGCTGAAGCCATTTTTTATCGGTTTGATGCTAGCACAGTAGTCATTGGCTCCATACCTTGGGACGTCTTCGAGATTTTTCATTTATCGATAGCATTTAAAAAATTGCTTAAATATCTCGAAAATCGGTATATTGGAAAGTTTGCCTTAATTTGAAGCTTCTTTTGTTTTTTTTTTTAAATATTTAAATAACATCAGGGCCATCTCATATTAAAGTAAATGATTTTTTTCTCAAAATTAGGCTATTATAATGTACAGGGTGTCCTAAATTCGAGCCTCATCATTGGGATGATCTCGGAAACTAGAATAGATACGAGGTCGGTTAAATGGAGGCAAAGCTGCGCAGTTTGATGCTGATCAAAATGCCATCTTACAAGTTTAAAAATTCCGAATACCTCCGAATATTTTTTGAAAAAACCCGAATATTCGCGATTTAATTTAAATTTTTTTATGACTCTATTTGAATAGATATAACAAAATAAATTTGACATTTTCATTGCTACTTTTTCTGTTCTTCAAGATGGTGTTAACAGATTTTCAAGACGACGTTTCGTCTTTGAGCTGCCATCATCAACTTTATGGAAAATGTCACTAATATGAATTTTTCGAATAAGTGCGATACATCATTGGTTTTGGGACCTTAAGAGCTCTTAAAATCCATAATACAAAATCCAGGGCCGTATTTAAAAAAACAAAGTTGATGATGGCAGCTCGAAGACGAAACGTCGGCTTCAAAATCTGATAACACCATCTTGAAGAACAGAAAAAGTAGCAATGAAAATGTGAAATTTATTTTGTTATGTCTATTCAAATAGAGTCATAAAAATAAAAATTAAATCGCGAATATTCGGTTTTTTTCCAAAAATCTTCGGAAGTAATCGGAATTTTTAAACTTGCAATATAGCATTTTATTCAGCATCAAACTGCGCAACTTTGCCTCCATGTAATCGACCTCGTATCTCTTCTAGTTTCCCAATGATGAGGCTCGAATTTGGGACACCCTGTACATTATAATAGCCTAATTTTGAGAAAAAAATCATTTACTTTAATATGAGATGGCCCTGATGATATTTAAATATTAAAAAAAAAACAAAAGAAGCTTCAAATTAAGGCAAACTTTCCAATATACCGATTTTCAAGATATTTAAGCAATTTTTTAAATGTTATCGATAAATGAAAAATCTCGAAAACGTCCCGAGGTATGGAGCCAATAACTACTGTCCTATCGTCAAACCGATAAAAAAATTACTCCTGCATATTTGGGAGAGATGTGAATATTTTGAGTTTTGTGAGGCAATTGCGAATAACCCTGTATAATTTGAGTATGAACTTATTTAGGTATTTAGTACAAGTCAGCTGATTTGTAAAGCGTTGAGCTTTATTATCTCGAAAACCGCATTTAATTCCATCAATTATTAGTTAAGATATTGGTTATTAAAATCGGATCACGAATTTTTAATGCTCGAAAGTTATGAACGGCAGTTTATATTATATTCAGTGTGCATGATTTTATTAATGCATTTACTATAAGGTAGAAATATATTAATTTTCATATAATGTAACAAGTGCAATGAAAATTATCGGTAATTTTTGGCAAATCTGCATCAACGCAATTTGACCCAGAGCTTGCTCTAAATTGCATGAATAAATTACCCATAATTTTCATTACATGCGTTATATTGGCGGGAGAATATCATAATTTAAACGACACCCCGTGTATAAATAAAAATTTTACATAATTATCACAAAAAATTGCTGGTATCATATTGTTATAATATTTTCGGTATTAGTGAACAAATAATAAATCAGTCAAAAAATAGATAATTATGTCGAACGTTGAAAATCTCAGTCCAAAAATTACTAAACGTTCAAGATCGCCGATATGAGCGCAGTTCATCATTTTGCAGGGAAAAAATACATATTGAGTCCGAACACCTCTGAACAATATTTGGTTGTCTTAATGAGGACTTGGGGGCAGCTAATATGAGAAAAAGAAATGGTGATGAGCATAAAGACGCCGTAATAAAAACTACGTGGAATGCTAGCGCAAAATTAATAAAATAAACGTATTTTAATGAATAAGGTATGAAGTTAAATCCATTTGCTGATATTTCTTTCAAACGCGCAAGAGATGCTTGAGATGCTACACGATAAATTTTACCAAAGAAACTGAAAAAAAGCAAGTAGCTTAGATGCTTTTAATTATGAGCAGTTTTTAAAAATGGTGAAAACACACCGGAAAGCTTGCTTCTTTATGTCGTTTCCTATGTATTTTGTAGGGTTTTTTTTAGGGAAAATTGATTAACCCGTGTAGAGTTTAACCCAACTTCTTAAAAACTGCTCAAGGTGTAGCTCCAAATTTAACAAATAGTAAATGGTTGATTCAAAATAAAGTAAATCCAAATAATGGCCCTCTTGGACTTTTTAAAAAACTTGTGTCTAAGCGAGGCCCTAACATTAAAACAGCAATTATTAGGCAGTAAGGTTCTACATCAATTTGACGACGCTTTCCTTATAATCTGCTGAATTTCTTCTTTTCATATTAAATGCATATTCTTGCAATATATGAACCAACTGTTCAATAGATGAATTTCCAATTTTATAAGAAATATTTGTTACAAAATTCTAAGAACTGTTTCCCCACACTTGCCGTATTCCTTTCAGTATTATATGGTGTTAAATTCTGAACTTCTTTTCTTATAATTTCCACACTTTCTTTCCCAAAACGAGACATTCTACAAAAATGCCGCAAAACTCAAGCAAAAAATGTGAAATTACACTGAGTCAATGACACATAATGTACCTGTTGGCAGGCACAGAGCCTAGTTGGTACTTTTAGTTTCCTACTGCATTTTACCAAGGAAAATGTCATGCTATAATTTTTTGAAATTATTTTGGTGTGAAGTTTCTTACCGAATCTCCCACGTTCTAGAATTAATAACCGTAAATATCTCCAAGTGCTTGAATTTTTTTTTAATCCATGCTATCAGAAATATTTCCGGTAGTAATTCAAGCACTAGGGAGATTACTAGTGATAATTTTTGCAACAATATACATGTCCACGGTAACAAATAATAAAATACCTGTATTTAATTGTTAAAGTATTAGTTCTGACAGCTGAATGAAATTCTCACCTAAATATAAATAATTTTCCTAACTCATTATTCATTATTTTATAGGTTTTCACAATGGCATGCAGGCATATAACGAACGGCTTAAAATAGATAGTGTAGGTTTATGTTGGTGAAAAGCTGATAGAATTAATGAGTATGCTTAATATAAAAATATAGGTATATTATACTTCTTAATTATATGTATATTGGCAGCAAACAAAAACAAACATAAATAATAAATGAAAATTAGCCTAACTTTATTGTTTTTTTACTACTAACATGATAAATCACCATTATTTACTCCATTCCTCAAATGAGAAGTAACATTTCTCACCCTAGGTAAATAATAATATAAAAAAAAACCTAGGTCAATAATGAAACGGAAACGGAAAATGTCAAAATGTCAAACTTGTTAGTTTGACAACTAGTTGTCATTTCGGATTATTTGAAAAATGAGTAGAAAATGATTAATTTCCAAATCTAATCAATTCAAATAATGATAAGGATTGTATCAGTGCTATTAGTAAAAAAATTATATACAGTATGACTCACTTTTCATGACTCCCCATAATATTCTTATTAATAATGCGATTTTGTCAAAATTTAGATGGAAAGAAGGTACTTTGTATGTATGGAGCTGTCAGGAGATTATTAGCGTTTTTTGGCGAGTAACCACAGTTAACTACAAGTAATACTGAAGTAAGTGCCAAGCGGGCACTCCACCACAAATTGTACTGTCTGCTTCTGTCTTCGCCAAAATACCGTAGTTAGATCTTGCATTGCTAGAAAAGAATATAGATATCTTGCATATTTATTTGAAAATGATCAGTTTGATCAGTGCAGAACGTTTACTCATATTTTTAATGACAGAATGGTGGCCTCTGGAGATAAGCAAACTAATGGTATTTTTCGATGAATATGTTCAGGATACTTTATGCTGCCCAAATCCCATTTGGGGCACATTTGTGTAGGAATTCCGATGCGTATGAGGCTTCTATAGAAGAATTTCATGAACGTATAATTTACAAACTTGTTCAGAATGGAAAAACAAACATTTCACATGTTTAACGTTTCAAAATTAATCCGCCATGACTCCATCAAACCTCGAGTACCACACCTCGTCACGTATGTAAGTTGTAGTAAGCCGTAGTTGAAAAATGATGATGTAATAGTGACGTCACGAAACTTCCCCTCACTTACCACAATTAAATTAGTCCTCGTGAAAACAAAGTAGTATCCTGTAGTATGCCGTGGTTAATTGTAGTTAGCTCGCGAAAAAACGCTTCTTGTTACGATATCTGTCAGTTAGACAACTGAACTTCCAGGCTACTTGATATTTGGAACTATTTGAAAAATAAGTAGAAAATGACTAATAAAAAAATCAAATCGAATCAAATATGAATATATTAGTGTTAGTAGTAAAAAAAAATCTATATATACCTCGGTTGAGAAGGCCATTATTAACCTCGCACATTATATCCTTCGGCGCTGCGCTCCTCAGGATATAAAAGTGCTCGGTAAATAATGGCTTACTTCTCAACCTAGGTATATAATATACTATTATCCACTATGTTGTTTTACAAGTTAAATTTGATTGCAAGTAAAATTAAAAGATCAATCGACTTACCTGTAAGGAAGATCGATCGGAATTATCCGAGCATCTTCGCCGTCCCTCATTACACTTTGTAGTATACAACTTTTTCCCAATCGGTACAATTTTTAAAGAAGTTATCTAAAACATGGTGATTCAGCCGACCCTGGCTAGCCGCTCGACCTTATCGCCTTGATGCGTCATTACAATTTTGGTTCGTGAGATTTTTGATTACATTGCATTTGGGGTGAAAGGGAGAAGGTAAAGACTGGGTGGGTTTGTAATGAGGGACGGCGAAGATGCTCGGATAATTCCGATCGATCTTCCTTACAGGTAAGTCGATTGATCTTTTAATTATCCTTCGCATCTTCGCCGTCCCTCATTACACTTTGTAGATGTTTAAAGTATTTGCGATGTAATCTACATTAACTGAAAATTGCGAATTTTCTGTAGTCCTAGATTTGTAAGGCCTTTTTATAAACTAAAATTCAAATTTATAACCATTAGATTTAATAACACACATATGAAGGTACATATATCATGTTTAACGCTTAACTGATATTAACCTTTAACTTATTTTTAATACTATACCAATATTCTTATGTAATATGATAACAAGTTGGTAAGTAAGTTATAATTGTAGCTCCATATTTATATGATCCTTTAGAAATTATGGTTCAGTAAACAAGATGCAAATCCAGTGGGATTACCCACGCCAAGTTTGTTATAGAATTTTGAGAATACTTTTGATTTTTCTGTCGAGCCAGCTGTCTTCTGAATGGTTTGTAATGTAACTCCAATTCTTTGAGCTGCTGAAGTTGCCCCGTGTCGCGTGCTGTGTGTCCCAAAGATTTCCGTGTTTATACTGCTGGCTCTTAGTATTAACTTGACCCATCTGCTAATGGTTTGACTGCTGTCTGGGTGATAAGGCTTTTTGTGAGTGAGTATTACATTTTCTTTGGTTTTGCTACTTGTGGTATCGAATGCATCTGCAAATGCAACGATCTATTAGCATATTTACAGTATCTGCGAATGCCGTAATTTCTGTTTTTGAACAGAAAAAATAGGTATGTTCACTAGCTGCAACTGCAATTGCAGACAGTGGAGAGTACGATCGATTGTATCTGCTAATACAACGAACTATTCACCTTTTATTGACTGGTAGCACCCTTTTTCCTTTTGTGCGTTCTATGTAAGTCTCTAATAGTGTGGCTATACATAGTTCAGGTTGATTGATAAAATAAGGTAATATCAAATTAGGTTGAAGCCTGTTTAAGCCACCTGCTTTTATTTTATCCGGGAATCTGATTTCAATTATGTATTCATATTTAAAAATATTGTCTATTTTTACTTCCGGGTTGTCAGTGTGCCGGTGTGCCGTTATTAGTATTAAGAGTGATACTAGCTTTAAAGTTAGATTTGTAGATTTAATGATTCGTGAAGGTACATGCTCTTTAAGCGCTGTATACCTGGGTAGGAATCCCAAGTAAGTAATTGAGTACTTTGGATTTGGGGGTCTTATGTTAAATGTTCCATTGAGAATCCCTTTTATAACCGCTTCGTCTTTTGTTTAATATTCAATATTGGAGAAAGTGCAGATTTGTGTGAGTTCATGATAGAGTAGGATGACTCCGAAGACAATTGAATATTTAGGAGCTCAATAAGTTTACGGTTTTGGTATATATTTGTTGGTGTTTACAAAACTACAAATTCCCCACATTTATTGTAAGTATTTCCGAATTGTTTGAGGGCGCTATCTGTCAATGAATAAATAATCACTTTTATCGCTTCATGAGGTACGCTTTGTTATAGAAAGGCTCTCCTGACAATAAGGAAGTTTCATCAATTTTTTATTTTATTTATTTATTTATTTATTTATTTATTTTTTTTTTTATTATTTTTTTTTTTATTATTATTATTATTATTGCTTATTTTGATAGCCCATGAAAAATAAGTGAACACGTGTTTTTCTTTTTTCTATAAGCCAAAAAATGAAGCAGATACAACGCCGTGAGATGTGCTTATGACGTCATAATACACATGAATTGTTACGTCACACCATGCATAGTATATCTATATATACAAAACTAAAAACTGGTATAGCTCTTGTAATATTCATCTTAGTGGAAATAAAAAATACGTATCGATTTCTTTTTCACTGTTCTATAGTTTGCAATAAAAAAATAATCAGTTTAATTTCTCAGGAGACTTCCTAATTTCCCTACAGCCAGGGAAATTTTCTTCCACAATGGTTGTTTCTCTCTGCAAGGAGATGTGAGTAGGTATTTTTCAGGGTAAAAGATGATAGACTGTTCTGCCAGTAGGTATCTTTTCTCTTGTATAACCCCGAAAAATTAGCATTGTTGCGCGGGAATAACTACGCTTTTTTCAGAATTTATATAAAACCTAAATCTTGTAATGTTTGTGTAATTTTATTTATACTTTTAAGCTCTCTTTTGAATTACCAATAACTAGCCAATCGACTAAGTAGGGTACAGTTTTTATACCCTTTAATTTTACATATCTTACAACTGGTTTCAGTTTTGTGAAAAGATATGGAGCTGTACATAAACCAAATGAAACACAATTAAATTGGTATAGTACGTTGCAAAAAACGAATCTTAACAACTTTTTTGACTACTGTGCATAGGGATAAGGAAATATGCATCTTTAAGATCAGTTTTCCCCAAGAATGCGTATTTTGAAATAAAATTTTTTGCCATCCTATGTAGTCTTCTATTTTGCTAACCGGAGTGGTGTCCTATTGAAAGGCATTTTATAATCCTGTACCCACTCTATTATTGAACTGTTTACCTTTAATTTCTGCCAATTTTGAACGTATAATTCTAGTTCAGACGGTTGGCTAATTAAATTATTGAAAGGGAGGGCTAAGGCACTAATCCCACGGACCATAGCTGTTTCTGTAATTCATACCGTAGTTGTCTTGGCAGGATTTAGTACTCTCTTTGAGATTTAATTTTGATTGATGGTTTTGATGGACATTACAGTTGGCAGCTGGCGGATACTTCTCTATCATACTGTTTGTTTTTTTTTTTTTTTTTTTATCTTTTAGTCCTTTTAATACGTGATTGTACCATCTAAAAACTATCTATCTGAGTATGTAGTTCTGGCCTCGCAGGCTAGCTGCCTATTAACAAAGCGTGGTCTTTACTTTGTTCAGGACCATCTGGTGCTTCTGATGTTGGGATGTTGGTAAGTCTTGATTCGGATAAGTTATTTCCTCCGCTAACGTGAGAGGATCATCTAATGCATCTGCAAATGCAAAAGATTTTCCTTGGTTTTGCTACTTATTATATCGATTGCATCTGCAAATGCAACGATCTATTAGCCTAGTTACAGCATCTGCAAATGCTGCAATTTCTGTTTTTGAACAGAAAAATAGGTTCATGAATATGTTCACTACCTGCAACTGCAATTGCAGACAGTGGGTACGATCGATTGTATCTGCTAATACAACGAACTATTCACCTTTTTGCTTGCTGCTTAACCCTGGTTATGCTTTCGACTGCATCTGCAAATGCAACGATTTTTTAGCATATTTACAGTATCTGCAAATACTGTAATTTCTGTTTTGAACAGAAACCAAGAGTGTAATAATTCGCTACCTCCAATGCAATGATTTTATGTAAGAGGGTTGCAATAGTATGGTGGTTATTTGTTTTTGGTGGTTATTTGTGTTTGTATCTGCAAATACATAGCACTATACAGTTTTATTTTTGTCAATACATCGGCAAATGTCGGGATATAGTGTGCCTCTATCCACTGCAACATAATACACCTACTGACGTGGAGGCTGTTGGTGGCCCTTCACATCTGCAAAATGTGAAGGCCAATTTTAGTTAAAGTTATTCGCATCTGGAAATGCGAATTTGTAAATAGGTATTGATATTATTTATTAACATCTCCTGCAAGCAATGTTTACTCCAATTTTTTCCCTCACCGGTCGGCTCATATCAACACGAATTGTTTAAAAATAATGCGTTCCGGTATACATCGCTTCGACAAAGCCGAACGATAACATTCCGATATCCTAGCAAACTTTCTATTAATTTACCTTTTTCCCTTAATTTTGGGTTACTTTGGGTTAGCCTTGGGTTAGTTTTGGTTAGCACTTGGTTAGTTCTTGTTGATTGATCCCCCGTTGCGAGCAAAGCGAACGGTGGGGCATGCAAAGCTATAATAATACCCAACTTGTGTTTTAGTCGCTCCGAAATTATGAGTCAGCTTGCCTTTGTGGCTAGTTTTTAATGGTTAATTTCGTAAGAAAAGGGCACTCTTCGACTTACTTAAATTTTTTTTTTTTTTTTTTTGAAAATTATTTATTAATGCAGTAATAACAATAATTACAGTATACATAGTCCTTAATCCTCTAGACAGTGTTTTTAACACTGGTATTGGGGATAATTACATTTTAGTAATAATAACAGTACGATTTCTTATAAACTCTCTAGTATTATGGCTATGAATATCCTTTGAAATTATTATGATAATATTTGATTTTTAAGTTTTATTTATTATCCTGTAGATAAGTGGATCATGATTAAATATAACTTTTAGTTTTTTGTTTTTTTGCAATATTTGCATCAAATCGAATTGTAGTTTATAGTCCCACATGTGGCCCATAAGGGATCAATTATCGAAAACGTGATAATAATACGAAGGCATTATAACCATTAGTTTCTATTTTTTATATTCCTTTATATGGTAAAAACGTTTTATTCTATGTAAAACATTAATAAATGTTCGATTACGATTAGACGAGATTACTAGGGAACGATTCGAATAGCTCGTAGCGTTAACTTTTGCTTATTATTTCGATATAATATATTTCAATTCCGAATATATTGTTTGATTCTGTGTATAATTGTGCACAGACGACAAATGTAACAATGTTTTGTCATGCCCTCGTATATAAATAACAGTTTGTTAGTAATTTTTGACTGTAACCCGTTCGCACTCTATTTTATTCTAATATAGTTAGTTTTAGAAGTTTGAGAGTATTTTCCATTTTAATTTTATTAGGTAAAAAATTAAGGGTTACAAGTGTCATATTTATTCATAATACTAAGGTAGCTTAGTATTATACACATCATGCTTTTATACGAGAGATAGTTTCTGTTTTTATATATATAAGAGCACCAGAAATTTACGTACATTTGAAATTTTGGCATATAATCTTATGTGTACTCACCCCCTGATTCGCTTCTTTCGATGAATATTGCTCCCTTTTTTCGCCTCCTTTGCGAGCAAGACATATCACTACACATACCGAGACACATACACTGTACTTGAAATACGATTTCTAGGCATTTTGCGTCTTAAAACCAAAAGAAAGAACCGATTTACGGATTCTTGCTTGTCACCGATCGGTACAAAATTGTAATGACGCATCAAGGCGATAAGGTCGAGCGGCTAGCCAGGGTCGGCTGAATCACCATGTTTTTAGATAACTTCTTTAAAAATTGTACCGATTGGGAAAAAGTTGTATACTACAAAGTGTAATGAGGGACGGCGAAGATGCGAAGGATAATAGATAAGTGTATTCAGGTACGAATTTATAATTGTTACTTGATGACTAGAATAGAAATATTTAATAATCATGTGACAAGCTTGATATGTCATTCTAAACACCTAAAATTTCCTTAGGAACTAAGGAAGCTTCAACGATCGACTATACATTCGGGCCTAAGTCTGAGTACTATACTTACCGAGAGACGATAGATGAATCATAATGATCAAAATGATTTAAATGCGAATATTGTATAATCCTGTATGTATGTACAGGGTGATTCAACGACTGAATAAAGTAAGTTTGTCCTTTATAGGTGAATTATGCCAGTAAAGTGTGTTTACTATAATACTATAATATATGTTTACTAAATGTGCACATTTTAAAATTATTTACGAATATACAGTGTGAGCCAAACAAAGCGGGCAGGACAAATTTAAATTTTTTAAAATGGTACTCCATATTATTCGATTTGTTAATTCTACGTGTAATTCTGAAACTTTTTCATCATAAGTGTAATATTTGTAAAATTTTTGAAGTATTGAGGCTTTTAACTAAAAAATCACAATTTCAAGCCTCTCTTTATTATTAAGTACCACCCTCTATTTTGCTAGGCAATTTTTATATTTGGGATGAAGTAACACTAAGATCAAGTTTATGCTCTGCCTAAAAATATTTGAGATAGAAGTTGCAGGGTGTTTTTCATATATGTTCAAATCTTATAATTTTAGAATAAAAAAAAATTTTTTAAATGGTACACTCTGTATATATTTATGTTATTTTAAAGAATATCCTGATGGACGCCAACCTGGTCGGCACCGTTTTGAAAATTTGATGGAGAGATTCGATTCTACTGGAAGTATTGACTATTCAAAACGCCAGGTTGGAAATAGGAATGCCACCAATCCAGATAAATAGCTTGAAATTCTGCTTGATGTTGAGGAAAATCCACAAGTCAGCAGTCGTCAGTTAGCAATAGCATGTGGAACATGGCAATCAACTGCCAATTGGACCTCTACAAAATATAAGTATCATCCTAACCATATCGAATTAATTCAAGAGTTACATGACGAAAGACGTGTAAACTTTTGTCAATGGATGAGTGGTCAACGTGAAAATAATATACTCTTTTTGGGTTAAAAATAATGGTGCTGTAAATTGACATAACATGCACTACTAAGCGAGAGAAAATCCATTTTGGATACGTGCAACATTAAAACCACTGATCTATAAATGTTTGGTGTGGCATTCCCCAGAACAGAATCATTGGGCTTTAATTTTTTTAATAATCTTTCAACTGGTCTAAATTATCTTCAATTCCTGCGAGAAGGTTTGCCCGATTTCCTTCAAGATCTTAATGATGAACGTCAATGAACGTCAGAATATGTGGCTGCAACAGGACGGTGCCCCTCCGCACTACCATCGCGAGGTAAGCGAATTCTTGGATGAACATTATCCTCAAAAATTGATTGGAAATAAAGGTTTTGATCAGTGGCCACCAAGGTCATGCGACTTTACCCCACTAGATTTCTTCTTGTGGAGTTATATTAAAGAATATGTTACCCCGCCAACTACAAGGGAAGATATGCAAAATAGAACAAGAGACGCAGGCATGCTAGGAAACGTGAGGCAGAACATTATAAAAAGATTAAATATGTATATGCATTCAACAGCAGGGACGCCTGTTTGAACATATTTTAAGACGAAATAATTAGCTATTCCTGTATTCCTTATTAAATTAAAATTTAAACGTTGACATTTTCGTTTATTTTAGGAGTTACAAAAAGCTCTTATTATAGGTATTTATTGTTTTATTTTACTCTTGCAGTTATTTGCATCCTTGTGTTTAATTTCATTAAATATGTATTATAGCCATTTGTTTTTCTTATTGCTACTACGATTATATTATGAACACCCTTTAGCTTTTATCTCAAACGTTTTTTAGGCAGAGCATAGACTTGATCTCAGCGTTCCTTGTTCCCAAATATAAAAAATTTTATAGCAAAATACAGAAAAGACACTAGAAATTGTGATTTTTTATATAAAAGCCTCATTATTTCAAAATCTGTTAGTTTCATAAATACCCAACCTATACTAAAAAAGTTCCAGAATCACCCGTAGAATTCAAAAATCGAAAAATATATAGTGTCCCACTACAAAATACCAACAAATTTCTGCTGATCTACTTTTTTGACGCACCCTGTATGTTCGTAAATAATTTTAAAATATCTATTGACTCACCCTGTACCTACATTGTTTATTAATTTCTTATATTAGTAGCAACATGCTAGAAACTATATTGGTAGGTAGATTAAGCGACTAATACGTAGCTGAAGATGTATATTATACGGTCAGAAACTATACGTTTTTCATATATAAACTATAGGGGTTAAAATACCTATACGTTGGTATAACTAATTCAATATAAACTTATATTATACGGCTAGAAAATTATATTATGCAGTTAGAAAATCTACGTTGAACATACAGTCTTTGAAAAATGTATGGGCTACCCCTAATAATTAGTTATTTTTAGGTTTTATGAGAAACGCTCGAACAGGTCAATTTAGATTTTCAATTACCCACATTCTAACAGAATTCATTTGTTTTTTTTATTGACATTTGTCAAAAATATGACGTCATCGACTTTTTTTTTAAATAGCCATATATGGCATGTGATGATATATCATTTGAAAGTTCTTTTCTCATTCAGTATATCCCTAGATTTTTGTGCGATTCTGTAGCTTCGATTCAAAATGGGCGACCGTTCAATAATAAAAATTATCTTAAATTAACTCCCAGTAAAAGAAAAACTATTTTTTGTTAAAAAAAAACTATTAAAAATGGTTTTTTTGTCAATTATACTAGAACTAGACAGCTCTAAGATTTTATCACTCAATGCCTGCCGCATTAAGTTTCATGGCCTGAGCTTGTTATTAAACTTACCGTGGAAAAAAAGAAGCTTACACAAACTAAATAGACAAACAAAAATTAATGTCAGTTTGGCAAGTGCTAAGGTTGGACTTAGTAGTAGTAAGTTTTTGCAATCATTGCCTTGCATTCAAAAATTTCTCTTTTTTAAACATAAAATGTCGCTCATTGAAGAAGGACCGTATTGAAATTCTTATGATGATTATCTACGGAGATCGCCGTAGATCTACTAACCAGGTACGTGAACTTTTTCATCAAATTCATCCAGACCGAAGGCGGATTTCTCAATCCACCGTTTGCAAGATTTTAAGAAAATACGAAGAGCATGGTCATGTTAAAAATTTACCTCAAAGTGGAAGGCCCAAGATACATGATAATATTCAGATTGACGTCCTATTGGCTGTTGAAGAAACCCTGCATAGTTCCAGTCGACAAATAGCACTTGATATGGGAATAAGTCATAAATATGTGCAAACAATTTGGCA
>MU184795.1:67605-78273 GCA_016904865.1 Pissodes strobi | reverse complement strand
TAATGAGGCCAATATTTTGGTCACTTAAAACTTAATTTGCCTGTTATTGTAACGAGTAAATTGTAATAGAACCCTAAAAAGTACTGGGGTCGATTGCTGATCTTGCTTTGTCATATACTCCGTAGTTTAAGCTGTCTATATCGTGCTGGAAATCTTAGCGATCATCTGGTCTTATTTTGGCTTCATCAACACCATTGATCAGCATTCTAGAAGTCACAATTGTTCAATAAAGTGATTGCCAGTTGCGCTATAACTGCATTCCACTTTGAGTTTAATATTAGCATTAGCGAATTATTATAAATGTCTCCTCCTAAATCAACTTGATATATGCCACGTATAATTATATTATAATATATGATCCATGAGCTAAATAGAAAGGGATTATAAAAAATTTTATCGAATTTGCAACAAAATGTATTTCATATTAATTGAGACAAGAAACGTTAACGACACAGCTTGCAGCGTTCAATTAATCTCTCGATTGGATGAGTGGTCCTCCATCGTCATTTACCCTCGTCAAAACTGGCCGAATTGACATTTTCGATAGCTTTATCGTTTGTGTATTTCGTCGATGAATTTTCTTGCTGAGCGGCGAGAAAAAAGGTAATAAACTGGTCCATTATAAATTGATTGGGATAAAAAGCCATTGAAGCGACAAGGCAAATGATTTTCTCCTGAAGCTGTTGAAATATTAGTGTTAGCCGCTCCGGATTCGAACACGTTGAGTCAGCATTTTGACTACTGTTCTAAAGAATATTTGCGACATAAAGCTGTGGTTAATTGAGTGTACCAATCAAACGATACTTTGCCATAATTTAACCCCTATTTTGTCGATTGTAATTAATTTACCAAAAACAATCTCAATAAGATTATTATGGTCAGATCTTGCTATTAATACTTATTACCAAGTAATGTAAAAGACTGGACGTTTCAGCAAGAAATTGATTTATACAAATACTATCTGTCTGACACACTGGAATCTGGCCTGTGATGTCACCGAAAGATGTCCTAAGGATGTGGCCGAGTTTGGGGCCAAGGGCATCAAAACATGGCAAAAAAATTAATGCCAGGCAGTTAAAGAAGTCAACAGGAATGTCAACTATTGTCATTTGGCTGCGAACATTAGTCAATTTAGTTTCCAATTCTTGAGAGAGAAATAAATAAACAGAAGGGGAAATGCATTGACTAGAAATTAATTAATATATCCCTTCCCCAACTTGCGCAGAACTACTGTTCAAAATTTGTTATTGATCGGTTATATTTTAAAGCTCATAATCTACAAAATAAAGATGTAATTCATAATGATGTCTCATACTAAACCTCAGGCTCGGAATGACAAAAGAAATAACACTTACATATAATAAAATCTATTTAAATATTATTATATAATATTGTACCAAAACTGAGACTCTTGATTTCATTACGTCTACAAAACCCTAACTCTATCAAACATTTGGGGTGAGGGGGTTGTTTTTCGGATGTTTGTATGATTTTTATATGCCTATAGCGTTAGACATAGGTGTCTTTAAACGACAAATATACATCTAGTTAAATTCTGCAGAGACATTCAACAATAAACCGAATTCTGATTGGCATTGGAATTGTGTTCCGCCTAGCCTCAACAAGAGGTAGACAATGGAGGACCCCATAAACAAATCCTAGAAGAGACTGATATAAGTCTTCAATTATATTGTTATTTAAAAAGGAAATAAATCGACGTGAAAGCTATAGGGCTCTTACCTCGATAAGTGACGAGGGTGCAACTACCTCGAGAGTCGAGAGCGAAGAATGCTTTACCAGCATGATCCCAAGCAAGGGATTAACTACTGCAATAAAAGCATAAAAATAGAAAGTAAGATTGTTGTTACTAGTCAATAATTTTAAAATAGACAAAAGAAAATTTAAAGCTTACAAAGTGGCTGCTTGGAAGTCTATCTGCCAGTACTATCTACAAGGATTCTATCAAATCTAGGAGCCTTTAGGACCACTTTGGAGAAATCATCCTCTTTATAAGCGGTAAATTTTTGGCCCGCATCAAGACCAGAAAATACATTAAAATCGGATATTTATTTTTATTTGTATGATTTTATTTAAGAACGATAATAGCATGATCTTTTTGTGATGGGTTTCATTAATCCCTTTCGATTAAATCTTTTTCGAACACCTTTAAAAAAAAATTCTTTAATGATTCCCAGTGTAGGCGCTTATGTCTAGAATGACATTCTAGTGATTTTCAGTATTTTCAACTTAAGTTGCCACTCTGTAACCGTTGGATCCTGTGCCCTATATTGCCTCCAAAATTACTAATAGATGTGAATAAACAATCGATGTTTTATGCTTTATTCAATCAATCCGTTTTTCATCTTTCGTTCATTAGTTTTAGAACCCAATACAATCTAATTTTTCATAAGACCCAAACGCCTTCCCTTTGAATAATCTAACAATAACCGTAATTCAATTTAAATTTACATGTGGTCAAAATTTCTGGTTATATTATTGCTCCACGATAGTGATGAGGGAGGCTAGTCTTGGTCTTGCAAAAAAAGCAATACCATGACCAAGACCAGCTCCAGGTCTGCTAGACCAAGACCGAGCAGTGCAAGACTTACGCAGGATCAAAACCTAGTGTTGCAAGACTTACGCGAGACCAAGACCGAGCATGCAAGAGTCTTGCGGTCTTGAGTTTTTTTCCCCAATTTTTATTTGTTGACATACTGCCCTTAATTCTGGGATCGAAATTGTTGGGTCGAAATATGGAGAAAAAACTTCATAGAAACGTCTGTCAAAAATCACTTTTTCTTGTGAGATATATAAGTTAGACCGTATTCACTATTTGCCACGTCACGCCGCATTGTATGTAAATCAATAAGAATGTATTCAAGTAAAAAGAGCAGTCAAGAAAATTATTCTAACTTGGATTTAAAAAAAAAATTACACAAACGTCAATACATTTCTCCAATAGTTCTTGCATATAGACCGGGAGATAGTGATCGATTTTTGGATGTGATTTTGGCCAGTATGCCCTTTGGAGGCTATAATAGTACACATATTCTGATATCATAAAGTGATAAATTGAACCAGCATCCTCGGTTCTGCACATGAAGAGTGTTTGAAAAGGATAGGAATGTATTTGGGATCTTGAAAACTATATGAAATAAAAATTGGCTAAATGGAAAACGTTGTTTGATAATTAATTAACCTTAATGAATTTATAATTCATAATAATGAATTTCATAATGAATTTTATTTATCTTATTCCATTTCCGACATATTTTCAAAGAACCAAAACATTATGATTTTAAGAACTGCTGGTTCTATATAATTTTTAAATTTTTGTTTGTACCTGCTATATTGTCTCGATAAAATATAGTACGGAGTTCAGCAGTCGTCTTTGTCCTACGCTATGCAATTTGGTTGTTGTTTTTTAATTCTTCTTTGCTGTTTGTAATGTTTATTGTAATCCGCAATATTACCTATTTTAATCCTGTCTTGTGATATGAATGTTAAGTGTACGAGAGAAAAGCAAAATTTTGATAAGTCTCATGAATCTTTGTTGTTCTTTTTTTTATTGTATTGATGCTTTTTACTTTTTTTTTCGTTGTACCCATTAATTAATTGGTTCTTTATAACTGTGAAATGGTGTAAAATAAATAAATAAATAAATAAATAAATAAATTACATAATTTATCATTAGAACCCTTTCTTTTATTTCTTTTCGTTAGCTCGTTTTTTTGTGTGCTATTTTGTCAGTTATTTATTTGTATTTTATTAAACAAAGGTAGTATTTAAGAACGGTTTTGTTTTTGGGCGTAAGGCGCCTGTTTTGTTTTAATTTTTTTTTATCAAATTGTAAAATTGAACTAAGTATTCTAAAAGTAGCTTTCTCTTCTTTACGTTGGCAAGAAATAATAATTGGTTTTGTTAATACCTGAACCATAATCCTACAAACACCACTTACATTAGGATACATTTTGGTCACTATCTTTACCTGGTTTTTTGTAAGTATCTCGAAAATGAAAAAAAGATGAAATCATGATAAAAGCAGCATTGAACCAGAAATTACATAGCATAAAACTTTTTTCATTAAACCTATTTTCTAGCTATTATAGTTTTCAAGTTCAATCCTATAATGAGTAAGGAAAAGAGCACTTTACCGCACGCAAGAAGGCAAAGTTGTTAACGAATTTGTCATTTAGCGAGAAATGCATAAAACTCATGTTGTTCATTTAAAAATAATATTTTTTTGTTTATTTCACAGCCCAGCCAATAAGAATCCTACTAAGAATCGATTTTTATAGCACGTAAAATTCAGTGAATTTGATATATATTTTTTCAAACTTATGAAATTTTATTATAGGAAAATATTCTAAAAAAAATGTTAAAATGAAAAGAATAACTGCATCAGATTCTCACCTACATTTTAACACAATTATGGGCAACCATGTATTAAAAAATGAAATGCACGTTTAAATAAAATAGTTCGTGTTAACACCGCAATTTATAACTGTTAATATACAGGATATTTCAATGTTACACGGTTAAACTTAAATAAGCGATTCCTTAACTCGAAATGTTTTTTTTTTGAGTATTTTTATTTGACAAAATTACTTGATTTACTTATTAAACTTTGTCGCTGTGGTATTTAATATTGAAAAAACAAACTTTCATGCTGACAATTACTGTCCCTTTCTTTAAACCTTTATTTACTTTAAATGACTTGAAAAAGTTGAGAAACTTGCAAGACTTGCAACAGTTTTGAAATAAGACCAAGACTGGACCCTGTAAGACCAAGACCAATGCCACTTATTAGACTGCAAGATCCAGATCAAGACCCATACCAACCGGATCTTGGTCTTCGTCACTTCATCACTACTCCATGATCTACTTGCCTATGAGTTCCTATGCAAGTCTGCAATCAGCTTAACGTACCTACGTCATCTACGCGAATTGTGGACAATTATATAATTATAAGTTTTCGTAAAATTAATTAATAGTAAAACATATATAGATAAATCATCGCATTGCAAACAAACTGTCCCAATGATTTGTTCCCAAAATACAGGATGACGTAAGGCCAAAACTGGCTTGCAACAATGAATAACCAAATGAAAAGGTAATTAAATAGAAGAAAAATAATGAATGAAAGCTAATCCAATTAATGTTAAAGGAATAAAGTGAGATAAGGATAAAGTCAAATTTAATTAGAATTACCAAGGCAAATATCAAATGTATGGTATTGGCAATGCCATGGTTCCAGGTTGTCTTAAGGAGGTTTATATACCGTAAACAAATGCATATAGATCAAAGAATAATTACTTACGATTACCTTTAATAAGAACATCTAACACAAATAATAAGTACAGGCAATGGAGGAGGTTATATAGGATCGAACACTTATCGAGCATTTCATATGTTAACTTCTCCAAATTGCTCCCCTTAGCCAGAACCTATGGGCAAGGACCAGTGGATCTATTAGTTGGATGGCTTAATTAAAACAGAGATTCAATAACAGTCGCTCGTTTGTAGAAATAACGACAATTCTATATGTCTTATGCCTGACAGGCAAAATATACATAGATATAACGAAAATTGAAAGAAGAAATGCAAAAAAGAAGACGGTACCTTCTCAAAACACCACTCGCTATTGTGGCACATACCATGATGAGAGAACTTCTTCTATCTTCCCTGATCAAGATGGAGTTTATCAGAAAATACATTCGAGCACAATCACATCACGAAGGGGTATTTGGCTGATTCAAATCATGCAACTTGCATACTGAAATTAATTGACATGTTTTTCTACTGCTGTGTCTATATAAAAAGAAACGTAATATTAGTTATTGATTCAAAATAGCTAAATAATTTTCTAATACTAAATATATTTTAGAGAAAATTTAATTTTACTCTAACCGGATGGGCACTGTCATCTATTATTTGGATACACAAATAAAAAGCAACAGCATGAATGAAATTCGATTGTACGAGGTGTACTGTAATTATATCGTTATTTCGGTCTCGTACTCTCTGTAAGGTTATCGATAGTCTTAGGTTGTACAACCTTGAGTATTGGATACTGTGCTTCCTGGGTCTGTTCGAATAGTAACGTGAGACAAGATGAAAGTTAAAATTTACTATTTAAATCTACAGCGAACATAGAAAAAATTCATGTTTGGAAATTGCTAAAATTAGCGTAAGGTGGGGTAACGTCACTTTCACTTTATCTTCGGTCCAGAAAATTTATTCCAACAGGTCTGGCAGTGCAGTGGTCAGATTCTGTGTTCCCGTCGGCGTCGGTGGCAAGGCATGTTTTTTTTATTTTTTTAAGGTTATGTTTGTGTTGTTTTGTAAATTTGGGTTAGTTTGAGTTAGTTTTATTTGGTTGCGCCCCGGAGCGAGAGGAGGGCCATGCGTGAAGAGTTAACAGTACTCTAATGTGACGTTAACCCAGCAATCAGAAGCAGTTAATATAGCATAGTGCCGTAGGGCTGTAAATGGTCTTATTACGCCGACCGTAATTAAGTGAAAATTAAATGCTGGAAATATCGCTTCCTCTTTGTACACAAGGAGGTGTTATGTCATGCGTAAAATAATTTCGCTCCTATTGATTGAGGTGTGAAGACTCTGTTATCCCAGGAAGCGCCACACCTATGCGAAAGGAGTGGCTCTTATTGTATTAGAAATCTATACATTACCTACGTTTACTATTGTTAATTATATGCCTGCTGAGACAAGGAGGTAACTGTAATTTTTGTATGAAACCACACAGCCATACATCTCTGATGCACCAAGAAGATGTCTAGTTAAAGCATTTTTAGGATACCTAAATATATACATTCAACTATGTTTTGGGCAATATCTACAACATATACGTTCCTATTGCACCAAACGACAGTGACATTTCATTTGTAAAGATGACAGATAAATCTACGTTTTTAGTGTTTTACGTGTTGTGAGTTGTTATAAAATTAGTGATTCTAGCGACTCAGATAATGAATCAGAACCATTGACCGGTGGTTCTCGTGGCAAATATGTCCCTCAGCCACTGAAAATGAAGGCAACGATAATTTTTTAGGTCCTCTTGAATGCAGAAGAAAATTCTATTGCCGAAAGTCAAATTTTGTATTACAATTACATTTTTATATATGTTTGATATTAATTTTTGGCAAAGCGTGCTTTGCTTCTTAAAATTTGCGTCCACAAAAGTGGTCGTAGTTGGCTATGATTAACGCGCGCCGTTGAAATCTTGTAGATTTAGGCGGCGGTTACATTGGATAAGAATTCGTACGAATATTTCCCTCATGTATAAAAAATCCCATTAGAGGAGTGCAATTCTCGGAAAATTACAGCGGTAATTGCACTGTAGAAACCGAAAGAGCACAGCGATAATTGCATCGTACGTATCTATGGTAATTCCATTGAAAATTTGACAGCGACAATTTATAAATAACGTCAAAGTCTAGTGAATATATAGGTATTATTCAAAATGTCTCGTTTCGGATTTAAAAAAAATCGTTTTTTTGCATCTCTGTACTTTGTTTACAGTTACATGTACGTTTTTGTATTAAAAAAAGAATAAAAATGTATTTTTTTAAAACCATGTCCTAATTCGGGAAATATTCCCCCGAATTACACTCGTGCATCAAAATAACCAGAAAATTTTGCATTCGAGCGTGTTGTCTTAGAAAAACTGCATTCGGTCATTTTCATATTTTGCAAAAAGAGCCCTCCACCTTCGGTGTCGGGCTCTTTCTCCAAAATATAAAAATGAACTCATGCAGTTTTTAGACAACACGCTGTCATGCAAAATTATCGGTAATTTTGGTGCACTTGTGCAATTACTTCCGAAAATGTGTTCGTAAGAATTCGTACGAATCAGTTATGACGAATTCTTACGACGTGGGTGGTTACACTGCTCGGTTTCATTTATACGAATACAGTATGAATATTAACTTATTATAAAGTCATAATGGACTCTATCTCAGAGTTTCATTTTTTGGGAACATCACCATCAGATACTATCTTTCATTGAAAAAATAGAAGCACAAGGGTTGATTTGTGTGGAATTTCACTTACTATCAAACATGGAAACAATTTGTAAAATGTACCTAAATAATAGTTATTTTATGTTAAACATGAAAATTGCTGTTAAATAAATATATTTTTAACTTATTTTTTGCTAAACATGTTAAGTACCCAAATGGAAATACCTACCTCCTAGTTTAATTCCAGCCGCTACTTTACATAATTGTTTATTTAACTCTCTATTAGGGTATTGTTTGGTTTTCTAATCCCATAGGGATCTTAGTTCGTGAACCAAAGTAATCAGTAATTTGCAATCCATGTCACTTAAAGCCCAACGAATCCAGTTAGTCGTACGAACAACTACCCAGAAAACAAAATATTTTGGTCGCATTGAAAACACGTACGAACTCGCACGAATTCGTAAGAAATAATCGTAAGCAATATAACCACAAATATGTCAATATATGCATTTGTTTCCTTCCGACCACTTCTTACGAATTCGCATGAATTCGTACGAGCAAATTTTCGTACGAATTCTTATCCAATGTAACCGCCGCCTTAAACATAATTTTTTTAGTTCCTTCAAACCCCCTTGAATCCGGAAGAAAATTCTACTGCGAAGTTAAAATTTTTATTACAATTATATTTTTATATATTTTTGATATTATTTTTTGGCAAACCGCGTTTTCATTTAATTATTTTATATTCACAAACTAACAAAACATAACCCATAAATTGGAAACTATAAGCGTAGCCTAAAGAAAACTACTTTAGGCTATGCTATAAGGTTTTTTATGATTACAGTAAACGAAAGTTTATGTCTGAGAGCTATCTTCAATTAATCTTACAAATTAATTTTTTTAATATCCACAAACCCTCTTACTTCATAATATTATTTTTTGGCAAAGCGCGCTTTAATTTAGCTGTTCCGTACTAACCCAACCTAAAAAAAAACAACTCATAAAGAAATCATGGAAAATTTCCATATGGAAAGTTTACGCAGAAAAAAAAACCGTTTTTATAAACTTGCAAAATAATCTATAAGCTTATTCCCTTTGAATGATTTCAACTAAACGAAAGTTGAAGTTTGAGAGCTAAATTTCGTTTAATTGAAATCTTGCAAATTTACAAATTATTTTTTTAGTTTCTACAAACCATGCTGAATAAGACGGAAAAATGTCTTTAGCTGAGGAATATCAATATTTTTATTTATATGGACTTGCAGAAACATTTATAAGATAATTTTTTAAGCGATCTTGACTAAATGAAAGCGGAAGTTTAGGAGCTAATTTCGTTGAACTGAAATATTACATATTTTATTTACTTTTTTTATTTTCTACAAACCCCCCTGAAGACGGAAAAATAGTGTTTATCTGTGGAATGTCAATATTTTAATTGTAATCACTTTTTGTTTATTTTATAATATTAATTTTCGATAAATCTCGCTTTAATTTAGCTATATTCCATACTAACACAAACTAAACAAAACCAACCCATAAGATAGAAATAATAAAAAAATTTCTATATGGAAAGTTCCGACAGAAAAAATTGCAATACAGTGTTTCTGTAAACGTGGAGAAAAATCTGAAAGTTAATTTTTTTATGTGATGTTTGCGAGCTAATTTCGTTACTGAATACGGAGAAAATCCTTTTGCTGTGGAATGTCAATAACTTAATTGTAACCATTTTTTATAACATTAATTTTTGAGAAAGCTCGCTTTGATTTAGCTATTCCATATTAACCCAAACTAAACAAAACCAATCCATAAAATATAAATAATTAGGGGTTCGCGAGACCACGAGTCTCGGTCTCGATATCGAGACCGAGACCAAGACCGAGACCGAGACACGAAATTTGATACCGAGACCGAGACCAAGACTTACCTATCGAGACCAAGACCGAGACCGAGACTAAGATATCGAGACTCTCGGTCTCGGTCTCAAATTATTTAGTCATTAGTTTGTTCGACTTAAGCAATTTTGCAACTGTGAATACTTTAAGATTTTACATTGAATAAGGCTTTTGAGTAAATTAAAACATAAAAGTAGTTAAATTTATCCTTACCAACTTACCTTTACAAATAATGTTTAACATAATTTTTTATCTGTAAATATCGTATCAAAGAGTATATAGGTAGTAGATATAATTTTTAATCAATTAACCATAACTGTACTTACACATAGAATATCTGAGCCATTCAAATGTTATTTTTGAAAAGAACTTGTTCGGGCATACCTAGGCATAATGTTTGCCACAAATTGGAAACATTTTTATTATTCAAATATCGAAAATAACTTTTTTGGGGATTAATTCAGCATGTCCAATAAACCAAAAATCGATTTTGACATATGTCAAGTGATCACAAGGCAAACGGTGGGGTCATTTGACGATATATCAAAAAGTGTCAATTGGAAAAGTTGTTCAAATCTGATTCTACGTTGAAGTGTAAATTTTCATAAATATATTAGAACTTTCAAATAGTAACATTTTTTTAGCGTACTTGCTGAAAAACTTAAAGAATTGCAATTTTTTCGTGTAGGTTACTTAAAATAAAGTAAAAGTAACGAATACAATTATTAATATTGCTGAAATTTATTTTATTGTTAACAATATATATAAAAAATTCTGAAAATATTGATTTTTAG
>MU184795.1:41843-67595 GCA_016904865.1 Pissodes strobi | reverse complement strand
TAGAAAACTCAATTTGTTGTATTTTGTTGCAATGGTACGCAGAGGACCGTAATTTTAAAATAGCACTTTCAATCCTTTCGAACAAAATAAAACTACAATTATTAATACTTTTGAATAAAGTAGTAAATGAATAATCAAAAACTAAACCCCTGTAAAAAATATTTTTATAAATTACTCAACGCCGTTCATACATTTTATTGACACTTGCTTCTGACTTTCTACTTTTAACACTAATTAACGCTGGTCAGACAGTCATTTTGAAAGGAATATAAATTACCTGTAAATGTCGGCAACAAAAGAATGATTGTTAAGAAAGTGTCAATCAAATTCATAAGTGACGCTAACTTCTTAATTGTTTTTTAGTCTTTATACAAGCAGAGACGATTGCCGTAGTAAAAAAATGTTTGAAAGATCACTTAATTAAAAAAAATCCATATGGTGCATAGTTTTCATTAGGAAAATGTTTTTCTAAATTAAAAACGGTATCCAAATATAAATTGTGATGCAAATGTTTTGATTTTGAATTTTATTATTTTAAGAGGTTGCTTTCCAGTTGTACCGGAACTTATTCAGTAAATTATTTAATTGCTTTTTATTTGCTCAAACGGAGACCGAGACCAAACCGAGACAAGACCGAGACCAAGGTAGTCTCGGTCTCGAGCTTCGAGACCCGAGACCGAGACCGAAACTAATTTTTTTCTTCGAGACCAAGACCGAGACTTGCCAGGTCTCGGTCTCGCGAACCCCTAGAAATAATGGAGTATTTTCCATATTTACCGCAGAAGTTTTTTTTTTAATAATTTCAACTAAACGAAAGTTGAAGTTTGGGAGCTAATTTCGTTCAACTGAAATCTTGCATATTTACATATTTTTGTAGTTTCCTCAAACCTTGCTGAATTTACGAAAAGGGTATTTTGCTGCGGAATGCCAATATTTTTATTTATTTTATAAAATGTATTTTTGACAAAGTGCGCCTTATTTAACTATTTCATACAAACCCCAAATTCTGTAAGCTTGCAGAAAGATCTAGAAGCATATTTTTTTATGATTTCAACTAAACGAAAGTTGCCGTTTGGCAGCTAATTTCGGCTGAAAATCTTGGACATTTACAAAAGATGTTTTTGATTTCTAGAAACTCTACTAAGGAAAGTAAGGATAAATGTCTTTTGCTGGGGAATGTCAATATTTTTATTTATTTTATAAAATTAATTTTTGACAACCCTTTAATTATAGGTGTCTTCCATATGGATAGTTTTCCGCAGAAAAAAATTGCAATGCAAAGTTTCTGTAAGCTTGCATAAAAACTTTATAAGCTTTTTCTAATGATTTCAGTAAACGAAAGCTGATGTCTGGGAGCTAACTGTATGTAATTAAAATCTCGTATATTTACAAATTATTTTTTTAGATTCTACAAACCTTCTTCAACACGAAAAAAAGCCATTTGCGGCAGAATATCCGTATTATAATTTTAATCATATTTTTATTTATTTCATATTATTGATTTGTGACAAAGCCAGCTTTAATTTAATTATCTCGTACTAACAAATTAAATAAAAATGACCCATAAAGTGAAAATAATGTAAAATTTTTCATAGGAAAAGTTTCCGCAGAAAAAAAAAGGATAAACAAGTTTATCCTTTTATAAGCCTATTTTTTTGTGAATGGTCTTGACTAAATGAAGGTTGAAGTATGGGAGCTAATTTCATTTAACTGGAATGTTGCATATTTACATTTTTTTTTTAGTTTCTACAAACTTCCCTGTACACGGAAAAATGCCTTTTGCTGCGGAATGTCAATATTTTAATTTTAATAATTTTTCATTGATTTAATAATAGTAGTATTTGACAGAGCTTGCTTTAACTTAACTGTTCTATACTAACCTAAATTATACGAAACCAACCCATTAAGTAGAAATAAAAAATATTTTCTATATGGAAAGTTCCCGCAGAAAAACTTGGGAGCTATTTTCGTTTAACTGAAATCATGCATATTTACACAACAGACACCCTCCTGAACAAGGAAAAAAGCCTTTTGTTGTGGAATGCCGATATTTAAATTGTAATATTTTTTTTTATTTATTTTATAATATTAATTTTTGACAAAGCTAATTTAGCTATTCCACACTCACCCAAACTAAACAAAATCAACCCATAAAATAGCAAGCCCTCTAATAATCATTTATACGCTCATTTCACATATATGCTTTAGTATTTAAAATAATGTACAACCTTGCTTTTTGTTATATTATTATATTTTATATTAAAATAGCATGCAAAACCCTCCGCTCGCTTCGCTGGCTCCTGGATCAAGACCATCAAAAACTATCCAAAATTATCACAAAGCATGCTCAAATTCAAAAAAGAAAACTTGAAATATGCTTAGATTAGATACTTTGCAATTTCGATGTGGTTGATATTTTGGCTTTCGGTATTTTGACTTTCGAGCAATGTTAGAATATGCGTTTATGGTGACGAGCAATTTAATTTTGAAAGAAATAGATTTTTTACTTTTAGTTGCAAGTAGTAAATCATTCCCTGTTGAATTTCGTTTCTATACTAACCCAAACTAAACGAAACCAACCCATAAAATATATATAATGTAAAATTTTCCATATGGAAATGAAAAATTCCCGCAGAAAAAATTGCAATGGAGTGTTTCTGAAAACTTGCAGAAAAATGTATGTTAATTTTTTTATGCGATTTTGCCTAAATGCAATCGGAAGTTTGGGAGCTGATTTCGTTGAACTGAAATATTAATGTGCGTATAAATATGGCGAGACGCGCGCGAGTCGCGCCTGAGCCGCGCCTCCAACGGGGGCTCGCGAGTCTACCACGAGCCGCTCGAGGAAGGCTCGACGGAGGCTTGCAGGGATCCGTTTTCTGTCGGTTTTTGGGGCGAACTCAAAGGGATTTTGCGCGTCTAGTGGGACGGGTTCGTGACAGGCTCGTTCAAAATTTGGTTTGCAGCGAGACCTTTGAATTCGTTTCCGTTTTACAGTGGCGTAGGGCCACCAAATATCCAAAAATAAACTGTACGGCATGGCCGCACATACTTTAAGGCTCTCTTTTGTTAATACTTTTAATAATCATAAACATTTGGTGCCATAGAACTAAATAAAATTAGATTAATGCACCACAAAACTAAAAATAAGTAATAAACGCCAACATCACACATCCTTAATTTTAGGATAAATCACGCCAGTGACCGCACTGCTTTGATTGTTCGACATTGAAATGTCATAAAAAATAAGCATTTTTATTTCCAATAACAATAAAATATTTTAAAATTTTAAATGTGAAATTTAACTCCAGAATTTTAATTTTTTGGGGTCTGGAATAACCAGGATGCATAACTAGCCATCTCTTTTAAATATCGTGTATGTGAAAAAGATTTATTTGCATTTAGAATTCTCAAAAACTGTGACAGTGTTTACAGATCGCGAGGAATACCCAAATTATGAGTCGTACGCGGCGGCCTGTGGTTGTTTATTTAATAAACCTGGAATTACAAAAGCTCCACTGCACATAACTAAGAAAGCTGTCGTTTGTTCTTCGTCGTCAGACATGGCAGGTCTATTCTTTTATTTTCTTGATTTCGCAACGACGATTATTATGTCGCACTTCTTCACTCAGTTCTGAACTGAGCCGAAAAACAAATCCAAAAGTGGCCCTGCTTAAATTAAAATAATTCGTCGCTGGCTCGTGACATGCGCGTATCTCCTGATGGATCCGGTATACTCGCGGTAGGCTCGCGTCTGGCTCGCTGCTTCAAAAAAGTTGCCGCGAGCCACGAATTTCTATGAATACGCTTAGCTCGCGCGCGGCTCAGGCGCGTCTCGCGCGCGTCTCGCCATATTTATACGCACCTTTACAATCAACAGCAGCAAACTTTTCTTTCTACATAGCCCACCTAGAAAGTGGAAACTTCGAGAGAAATAGAATTATCTATATGTTGTTGAAACTCTTAATACAGAAAATGAGGCCAATGGCAACATGTTAGATCTCCCTGGATCCTTGACTGAATTGTTGGTTTTAAAAAGAAATAAGCGGTGCATTATTGAGTTTAGTAGGTACTTGTATATATTTGTTTGTTTTTTTTTTTTGAGAATAGGAATCTAGGATTATTTAAAAACTATTTATTAAAAAATGGCATACCAAATGTTTATTTGGCTTTAAGTATTTATTTATAAGGAAACATTTTTCTATACAATATGTAGTGAATTTGATTGAGTATGAAAATGCTTGTATTAGATACTTTGCAATTTTTCTATTTAGCTTTTCGATCAAATTATATTTTCGCTTTCGATATTTGGACTTTCAATATTATTACTGTCTGTCAATGTTAGAGTATGCGTTTCGAGTGGCGAGCAGTTTATTTTTCAAAATAATAGATTTTTTTTACTTTGGGTTACAAGTAGTAAATCATTCCCTGTTGAATTTCGCTCAACTAATCAAAAGCCGAATTTAGAATTATTATTACCAATACCAAGAATCTCTAGAAATCATTTCACTCTATGTATGCAATCTTCAAATCCAAATTTCCCTACATTTTTTAATCGATATACATAATGATATATCGAATTCAAATTTAAAGTTTGTATATTGATATAGATACCAAACGGAATTGTGATATTCCGAATATCGATATTATTTTAAAATCCGGTAGTGTCAGAATTAAAATTTATTGTATCGGTTATTTCTTACAATCTAGTTTATCTGCAATGATACTTCGAAAATAATAGTGACGTAGCAGAAAACCCTTTTCGAGATTGATATATTAAAACGATATGAGCTATAACATCTTAACTACTCAATAAAATCAATAATGTCACTATATTACCTAAAAACACCTCAATATCTCAGAAATCATCTACTGTAAGAGGCTACGATTACACATTATACTATAACCTGGTTTCTGAACGAAATGGCGAAGGATCATAATAAAAATTTACAGAGAGGGAGGAAAATAATCAAACATCATATTATTTATTAAAATAGACTACAAAAATTAGGTAAACACCATAACAGTACTAGTATTGGAAAAGCATGGAACCTAATCCATTAAACTAGGTATTCTAAAGCAAATATTTCATATTTATGTCTTTATATATCAAATGCACATGCCTTCCTTTGAACGAATTAACTTTACACACCCGATATATTGTTGCAGCTGGAACCACAAAGCTTCGTTGTATATTGGTATTTTCCCCTGGGTTTTGTCCTATTATGCTGTCTTTCTAAAGGGAGAAAGAAATCCTTCTTCTAATAATTTGGCTTGTTTTCATTATTTCAGTTCGATAATACACCTTGATGGCCATCCACTGTTTTCGACCTTGCTAATTATGGGTTTAATTGCTGATTCGAGGTATTTTGGGCATCTGGAATGCATTTCAGCCTTTCTTGGAGGGTTGTGTCTAAATTAAAACAACAGTGATAGATTGTTTACAGATTAGCCGACTAATTGGAGTTTGGACTATAATGCATGCCGAGTTATATTTTAAGGTTATTTAGGGATATCTAGCACTGTAATTATAACTAGTGCTGGCAACCGAAGACGGTTTTTCGGATAGTCGGTTAACCGGTTTCGGATTATCCGCGGTTTTTCAAAAAACCGAAACCGGTTAACCGGATACTCGGTTAATCGATTACGCGATTTCTCGTTTAACCGATTAATCGATTAACCGAATAACCGGTTTCTCCGCTAACCGAATAATCGATTATTCGATTATCTAGTTACATGGCACTGGGCCACCGGGTTCTCAAGTAATGGTAAAAAAGATAGAAAGTAAAGTAAAAACTGGGTATTTGGAATGGTAACATACCACATACCTATTGGACGGTGATTATATTTGGAAATGCTTTTAGAGGGCGATTGAAAAATAATATCTACCTTTAATAGAATACCTTTTATTTATTTAAGTTTCAAAAAATTGTAATATTTTGTAATAAACAATATTTTTAATTTAATTATTACCTTGGGGTTTATTTATATAACGACCAAAAACTGGAATAAATTTGGTTCACTAGAATTTAATGATTGTACTCTAATCGGCAGGGAAACTGAACTAATGGAAATATGCTTAAGAACAAATTATAAATTATGTTTAGCCTATGATGACTGATTAACCGATTAACCGGTTATCCGATTAACCGGCTATCCGATTAACCGGTTAACCGGTTATCCGGATACCCGGTTTTCACTATTATCCGAATACCCGGTTTTATCCGAAACCGGTTTTTAAGAAAACCGAATAACCGGTTTCAACTTTTGACGGTTTTTGCCAGCACTAATTATAACTTACTTTTTGTACACTTGATGGTCATTATGTAATTTTCTCGTTGATTTATACTTGATAATATATTGCTTTGCTTAGGTGATTACGGAAAATTTCCACTTTGGGAATGAAACATTGACGTTTGTTAGAAGTATGTCATGTCACTTCGAATTTGAACCATAGATTAATAGACAATCGGAGGAAGTCGCATCGTCGATATCGACTCGAGAACCACTCTAATTCGCGTTGCATTTATTGTAGGATTTAGCTATCATACGCTTGAATTTGCTGATTATATTGGATGGTATCAATGTTTAGCCCTCTAGGCTTGCATATTGACGCAGTATTAGACGGACTCTCCATTATTAAAGTTCGATAATATTTCAGCTCGGAGTAGATTCTACCGACGCGAAGGAAATTGGTCTATGTTTCACATAGTCTATGGGGGATAATTTTGGCGGTATAAGTGACAGCTTTCTGGACAAGCGCGTGGCCTTCACGGTCGATACGGTTGCCAAGTTAATGCCTTATTTGGCATAATGGTATTAGTGGTGCGTGTTGATTGGAATTTTAGACTGCCGCATAACGCGTGGGTTATATATTCCCACCGAGCATTTAAAAGTAGATTCTAACTGATTCAAATCATTTCGATAATGAGTCGTTTTAGCGCTTGATTTGGTGAATCCGGTAGTATGACATCATAACTTTCTAATACTTTGTCACAAATAGGCGCGACGTTAATTCTGCTAGCCTCGTCATTTTCGGAGCAAGCCAATTTAGTCTTTATGTGATCTTGAAGGAACCAGTAGGTTTCAGTGCCGAGCTCTCGAAATTGGAAATTTTCGTTGAGATACTGATATTTAGTGTGAAATATACAGTGCCCTAGTTAGGGGATTATTCAACGAAGCCCTTGAGCAGGATTGTGGTCGTCGATGGTTTCTCGTCTGATGGATGATTGTAGATGAAGGGAGATTTGTAGATTCGACCACCTGCACCCACGTTTGGGGATTTGACTTTCGAGAGCTGCCACACACTTGAACCCCGTTTAACATCTAAAGGTATGTTGTTTGAGTAATTTTGATACAGATATTGTTTTGATCTATTATTTGTTGAGGTTCCGTACCTGTTTCCTTCATATTTTGGTTTGATCACAGTTCTAATTTGCCCTATTTGTTTCAGGGGTTTCTATTTTTGGATTTATATTTTTGGATTTGTTTTTCCGGATTTTTGGATTTTTATTTTTGGATCATTGGTTATGGGCCTTCCATTCTCCTCTTACGTTCCGGTTTGCTACCTGAGTTTCCAGACTGCATACTGAGACTCCTCCGACAACACGTGGTTTCGGAGTAACCATCAAGTTGACTGCGTGACTCGCTGTCTGAATCAAGCCTCAACGCTTACGGAGTGTGTCTTTTCGACCTTGACGCTCCAGTGATTTGACGAATACCTGGATCCTGGATGAACTCACTGTTGGCTTGATAACGTATCAGATAAGTCTTAATTTAGGATATTATATAGTGGATTTTGGGACTTTTATTTTATTTCATTTTATTATTATGTTTTACTTGATTGGTGATTTAGGGCTACTTAAATTAAAGTTTCGGGTAAATTTGCTTAATGAGAGTATTAATGGTTTGACTTGATTTAAAATATAGCTACCTTCAAATTATTTGGGAGGAACGAATTATTCTCAATAGTGATCATAGGTATACCGGATTATCCAGCTAATCCGGATAGTTTTGGCGTGTTATTAATTCATTTCAGCGTAGTCTTGATCGCGTGTTTTACTTCTTTTCAGCGTCGTATAATATAAATAGCTTTGAAACTGTTCGCATATACGCATAGCGTATCGACGCGTAATTATATAGCTTTACCTCTGGTAAGGATACTATTTAAAAGGGGAATATTTTACTTACATGAATCTATTACATTTGAAATAGCACGCTAACTTCTTGCTTTTTGATTAGAGTTATTTAGAGTGTAGAAGTAGAAGAAGTTATCATATAGTCGTACAAAAAATATTTTAATTATGGCCGAATACTCTCTCGCAGAATACACTGACATGCATTTGGTTTACGGAGAGGCTTTGTGTAGTTCATTGGAGGCAAGGAGAATTTATGCTGAAAGATTCCCAGCTCCAGTTTTACACAATCGAAAAACATTTGAAAGAATTGATCATCGGTTAAGAGAAACAGGTAAAATAAAAAATTTATTGATTGATTGATTATTAAATTGATTATTAGAATAAATATCATTTATTTAGGGAGCCTTTTACCCCGACGTGGTGGAGATGGTGCCCAAAGAAACGCAAGAATTCCCGATGTGGAGGAACGTATTATGGAACAAATTGAGGAGAATCCGTCTATTCGCAAGTTAGCAACACAAACTGGCGTAACAAAATGGGTGGATCATGAAACCCTTAAAGAACAACTGCTTCATCCGTATCACGTACATGCTATGTCGCCAGAAGATTACCGAGCAAGACTCGACTATGCCAACTGGTGTTTGCGGCGACATAGGGAAAATAACAACTTTTCGGGCATAATTTTGTTTACGGATGAAGCAGGTTTTACCCAAGATGCAATAATCAATTCTCATAATTTACATATCTGGGCAAAAGAGAATCCCCGTCGGATTATTCAAACAAAACACCAGCAAAGGTTTATAGTCAATGTATGGGCTGGTATAATTGGAAACCATCTTATTGGTCCATTTTTCTTAGGCGATAGATTAAATGGTGCTCGCTACTTGCAATCCTTGCAGCAATATTTGAACGAGCTACTGGAAGATGTCCCTCTTCACATTAGAGCATCCATGTGGTTTATGTACGACGGTGCACCACCCCATTTTGACCGTTTAGTGCGCCAATATTTGACTGATGTTTTTGGCCAACAATGGATTGGTCGTGGAGGACCTTTTCCGTGGCCAGCTAGGTCCACAGATCTCAATCCATTGGACTTCTTTTTCTGGAGTTATTTAAAGGAATTAGTTTATTTAGCGCCTGTTAATACCAGAGAAGCTTTGGTTCTAAGGATTAGGCAGTATTGTGGACAAATTCGGAACAATCCTGGTACGTTGTTTGCAGTATAACGAGAAAACCTGCGTAGAATAAGAAAGAGTATTCAAGTTCAGGCACAGAGGGCATATTGAACATCTGCTTAAGTAACATTTTACTCTCAACTGTTACCAAACAGAACCTACTACTTCTTATGCAAAGCATTTTTCTTTATTTTATTACCGCGAAAATTTTAAACTAATTTTCGCTTGTCTCTCAATTTTTTTTAAATGTTTTTCGATCGGGTAAATCTCAAGCTGAATGTTTCAGAATAAATTCTCCTTTCCTCCAATGAATTACAGAAAATTTGTAGAGAACAAATGGCTTCAAATAATATTTAAAATTCGTACTTGATTAGAACTTATAGGTTCTCAGGTAGTAGTTGTCAATTTTATTTTCCTTGTGTTAACTTAATATTATAATTTAGCTTTTTTCACAAATTATTGATATTTGAAATAAATAATTTATTTATCAGAGCATTGACCTTTTTTACAACGATCGCTTATTGAACAAATTTTCTCGAAAACGGTTGATTTAATTGAGACAAATGAAGAGTACCTTTTTTTAGTAAAATCTTGGGAGTATCTGAAAATCATATTTTCGTCGCAATTCTATGGTACCTGTCAAAAATTTAGCCCGTTTTGTGTGAGAGATAGTCCGTTTCTGACTTCCTTAAAACGTTAAAGAGCACATTGTGATGTCGATTTAAGGATAATAGTCCCCTTAAGAAAATCCCAAAATTTTATTGATTTATACAGAGTGGTTTAAAAGTTAAAACCAAGAAGGTGAATTGTCGAGTATATCTTTGCGACCCTGTATCTCCCGCTGTAGGGAAGAAAGTTATATGAAACACTAGACTTATTTTGACATCCCCTATAAGCTCCCGAGAGTTTGCCCCGAACTTACCGGACACCCTGTAGTGGACATATGCAAACGACGAAAAGTCTAAATATTTCACCAACAATGTCAATAACGAATTTTGACGAGGGTAAACTGCCACAATCACTAAACGGGACGCAAGGTGATTTAGTCTAAAAGCTTCAAGTCATCCCCTAAATGTGTTTTGATTCGAGCATTGCACTATCCTGGATCGGATACGTATTTTAAAGGAATGAAAAATGGAATGGTAATCTAAGTGGAAAGCTTTTTTGGAGGGTAGAAATTCGTGTGGACGGTTTCGAATTAATAATTGCCTGATAGGTATTAATGGAGGTACAAAGTCAGCCATAAGCGATTAAAGAACCTATTAATAAGACAAGTCCACCAGTACATGACAATTTTCAAAAACAATCATTTGTCTAATCAACACTTGGTATTAAAAAGTATTTATGACACAAACTATCAGTGAGTAGGCTTTCAGACCTTATTGTGTTCTTAAAAAAAATAACAAAATTAAAATCCCAAATATTGGTGGATCCATAATGATAACCTTTTGAAACCTATATCTGATCTCTCTTTTATTATTTGTTCTAGTTGCAAAAATTATTTATCTATTTAAAACAATTAGAAATCAGTTTTGTAAAAAGATTATTTTATTTCTGATTTTGAGATTAAACCAAGAACTTCGATATATTGTTTCATTTCTTCTTTGAAACAGACCTCTTGAGCCTTGGAGCCTAGGTGGTTAATGGTCATTGCCAAGTGTTTCTTATCGTACCGAATTTGATCGTCAAAATGAGGCCAGCACAGTGGCGGCATTCTGATCATCCACTTGGTTTCAACAATATTTCCCTCAAAGTATTTTCCTTCGTCCTTACCACCACGTAATCCTGAGGTTTTAGATCTTCTACAGTTAATTTTCTTATATTATTTACATATATTATTACATCCTCATCAGCTGAATGAGAGTTGAAAATTTAGGACAGACGTGTCCCAAATATAACATCTTCGGCAAAAATACCAAACGAATACCACCATAAAACAGTATATAAATAATTAAAAGACAATCTTTATGTCATAACTCGTTGGCTACTTACTAGTACATACACCATACTTGGCAACCATGGTTGTTAGCATGCTGACAGTTCCACAGTTTCGACTTTCCCGCATTTGTTTCTGGCGATAATTACGGGAATATATCGGTTTTATTTGCAATATTTGCAGCGTTTTCTAGTGTCTTCAGAGTATTATGTTTATCTGAATCTCAACGCTGATACCCGTGGAACAGCCAGAATCTGTTAAATGGCTTACTAAAATATGGTAATATTCTTTTAGGGCAAATATTTCTAATAATATTCTCAGAGCTGTTGGATACAGAACCTATCAGCGTAGTAGAAAAGAAGGAGTGGCCGAGGGAAGATGCATACAGAACCTGCAGGGGCCCACAATGCTAGTGGCGACAGCGATTTGTAATTATTGTGAAGAAAAGTATCTGAAAGTTACTTAGTCTTCAGTCACAATATGGAAGCAACTTTATATGAGGCAATAATATCCTCGAACACCTGCAAACAACTGGTTGTGTACTAGAGTTGTTGTTGTTGCAATACCCACAATTGTTTATGGTTTGGATTAGTCTCTACTACGCTGGCTTAAAGCAAATAGCTGGGACTTAGACCTAATGAAACCGAAAAAATATGAGGGGTCATGCATCTGTTGTATCTAAAGGTGACACATTAGGTCACCTATAAGAAATTATCTAAACAAAGATGAACATATTAGGTTAGACACATTAAAATTACACTGTTGGTTTGTTCCTATAGAGCATTGCTCTTTATTTTGCCCCTATATCTGACCCAGCAAATATTTTAAATTTTAAAGGTTATAACCATATTTTTGCTAAAATAAATCACATACCTAATAAAAAAAAAACGGAACAATTTTAATTTATAACGAAAACAAAACAATATTTTATGAAGTGAACGTACCTCTGAACAAACTTCAGTAATTCATTGTTAAACTTGTCTAAAACAGAGCGGCGGCAAATACGCTGTTGATGCAATTTGAAATAAGAGCGCATTGTGGCCAAATATTTTTTTAGAATGCTGTTGGTTAGAACGATATTCAAGAAACGGGTGAATTATAGGACGCTATGTTTGTATTTATTCTTATTATTATATTCAATTAAACTGGAAGATGTCATCAACTGATACAAGGTCAGCTACTGGTGCGTTTACCTTAAGGTACCATATTAACGGTTGACCAATATTCAATGTCGTCAAAATAGACAGCCTTTTAATCTTCTTAGTACAAATACAGATAAACTGAAATGACAAACCCCATTTTTACTAAGATTTTCAAAGCCGAGATTCCTTGGCTTGTGCGTGTTTCCTCTACTTTGCGGTATTAATTTCCTGGGAATCAAGTGCTGTGAAAGGTTTTGTTAATCTGGAAAGGTTTCGATACAGCAAAAAGATGTACTATTAAATCATTTATAGTTTGTTAGCATTGCATTGAGAATTGAAATTCTAAGTCCAGAGTTTTTTCTGAAATTTAAAACATTGATAATTAAATATTATTAAAATATAGATATTTCGAGAGTAAAATGTATGTACTCGTGAATGTGAAATACAAAATACAACAAGTAGGCGTAGTTATAAAAGTACAAGGTGCCATGAAAGGAAGACAAGGTGCTACAAAAACGCGTGCATTTCGAGTCAGAAGTCAACCTGGCCGCATATATGTAACAGCACCCGCGCTAGCACTTCATAGGCCCTCGCCATAGGGCGACTGTAATATAAGTAAAGTGTACATTAAATGTAAATGTTTTTCATATGTTGAGTTAGTTTTGGTTCGTTTTTGTTGCTTGCGCCCCTGGAGCGAGCGAGGCGAGGGCGCAACGAACGCCCTATGGCGAGGTGCTAGCGCGGGTGTTGGTACTGTATATGCAACCGAGCCAGTATATTTTTCCAAATATTAATTTAATAAAAAATCTGTTGAAACTGAAAACGGTGGAAGTAGATTATATTTGAGGAACAAAACTCCCGATAGCTTTCGGCTCAATAAATGTGGGTGGAAATGTAGTAAAAAAGCGAAAGCAGGTTAAAGACTCCGGTGGCGTTGCTCGTGTGTATTGTCGTGTATATCGGCTTATTGTTGGGTCGTCGGCCGAAAATCGACCTATAACATATTCTTGACAATAGAGCAGGGTTTTATTCCCATGAGGTTTTTTTTTATATTAGCATTACCTTTACAGAGGATGTCACGTAGTAATTATTTCTATATTATTTCATATTTTTTGGAAATGCCAATACTTCAGCTTAATACCGGAACGTTTGAGACAGTTGTGGTGTTAGTCCGACATCTGACAAATTTTCTCCATTTCATTTGTAAGCTTTTTGAAGAATGAGGCCGCTTCGGCTCAAGATGTATACAGCACAAGTGCTAATTTAGCCCTAACCAAAGAATATTATAGTTGTCAAAGAATATTTCTTTGCCATAACGAAGCTGAAAAACCTAAAAGAACTGGAAAAAAGTCGACGTTTTGCGGTATTTCTGGTGCGTTTTTGAGATCCTATATATCTACAATTTGGTATTATGTGTTTAGGATGCAACACGTTTTTCCTATTGAAGTTAAAATTAAAGATTTCTAGGTAAAAACAAACCTAGCACCGGAGAGTCGTGTTACAAAGCCCGGCCCCGGTAGTGGGGTCGTAGAGCGCCACCAGTTTTTCCCAACTAAACTGAAAAAGCTCCGCTGGTGTTGTGCAAGGTGGCTAGGCACGCATATTAAATCAAAGGAACTCAATCTTAAGATAACAAGAAAACATAATCTATAATTTAAGGAACGTACTATTTGCTAATAAGTCCTTTTTTTAAACACAGCAACAATACTAGAGTAAACTTTTGACTATTTAAATGCAAAGGAATGTCAAATGACTATTAAAGTAGTTGATAAATAGAGTACAAAATGGAGATTGTACGGAGACCAATTCTGTTGTTAACAATCGGTCCGGTATGCCTTATAACTAAATGCGCTAATCACTACAATCCGAAGTGATCACTTTGATTTTACCTAAGCTAATTGTATATATGTATACGTGCTAGTAGCTGCACCAATTATAAGTATAGCAATAAAAGTAGGTAGTGCTAAATGGCCACAATAATTAAATCAATGGACCCGATAAATGAATAAAAAGAATAAAATTATTGAAAACTATCTTATAGCTCGACTGTCAATGCTTGATTTATATTAAAAAAGAGGAAAATTAAGAGCGATTATATAATCGGTCAGATAAACAAATGAATAAATGAAAAATAAAATTAATGAGAGCTATCTTAGAGCTTGGCGGTCAATGCTTGATTTATAAGGAATAAGAGCGATTATATCAGTCGGACAGAAAAATAAATCAATAAATAAACTTAAGCTTCTGCACGATACCATTTAGATCCGATCGAGCTCTGGTGGAGGCGCCGGGAACCTGTTGGTGCTGCTATGGCACTGGTCCCAAGGGTAGAACCCGCAGAGGACACGGCAATAAAATTGGCCCGGATTTTCTTTATAAAACAAATTTTCCCAAAAATTATCAATGGATTTTCAATGACCATCAGCAAATAAAAGAAATACTAAGGTACAGACAACTTGAATATAAAAAAAAGATAGGTATGAATCACCCCTAAAAGAAAATATAAACTTCCCCATATGATCAAAACTAAAGTCACATTAAAATAAAAATTCAGATTTGATAAAATGGAGTAGATAAGATAACTCATGGAATGCAAATGGTGGACAATGTACAAAAAAAATGTGCAGATAAGGCAATTAAAACGTTAATTTAGACAAAAATACCAGCAATAATTACCTCGCTTTTGGCGGAGGGTAGCTAAAGAATAGTCGGTCTCGGTCTTATACGACGAACTCGGAAAGCCTCTAGAAATAATGGAAAAGACCATTAGCGTCATGTCATGGCGTCCGCGTGCTTCACAAGCCATAAGAAAAATTAATTCCAGAGAAAATACTTACCTAGTGCAGTAGTTAAATCCCGATTAATCGGTCGTGTCAAAACAAAATCAGCAACCAACACAATATATCCCCAAAGAAAGGGTAGTATAAAATCACAATACTAAATGTCGAGTCACTATGACTGCACTAAAGCAAACATTCATTTCGCCTCGAAGAGTATTCTTAGAAGAACTCTCTATTCGTGTCCGTCAATTTGCCTTTCCACTCCCGAGATTGGAAAAAGGAGAACGTCGAATCAAGAAGAAGTGATGGGCTGAAAAATGCCAAGTGATTCGATACGAGGAATAATTCTAAGATAATAAACGACTTAGTTCTTGTTTATTATGATGGTAAAACGACGGCGGGAGCCACAATTGATGGGCTGAAATTAATTTGTTCAAGAAATACTAGAAAATGTTCCCAAACGAAGTGATAAAATTTTAAAAATCGAAATCGACAGCAGCAATCATGGGAAATAGCCTATTCCTAATACCCAATACTGCCGACAGAATATTACAAAAGTTACAACCGGTTGCGTCGAAAGATAAATATGAGATTCCAAGCCAAGCAGCGCGCAGCGGTACCAAAAACTTATGAAAAATCAGCCGGAGATCGAAATAAAGCAAATCCGGGGGCCCAAAAAGTTATGAAATATTTGAACCGAAAATAAAATATGAATTTCACGGATCTAAAGCAGCCTAAAAGCAGGTTTTATTAACACAATTATTAAAAATATAAAACGGTTTGCTGGTCGCTCTACAGTAATGTAATATAAATTAAGTTAAGTTATACTAATAACATAATATCCTATTTTAGTGACTTGATCAAACCTAAGCGATCTGTGGTTTGCTTATCAACTAAAATAAATATAGTCACAAAATGCCTGAGGGCTACATAAGAGAAAGGGATGATCAAAATAGTTACTCAACACCACAACAGTGCTATAAAAGCTAATACAAATATATCGTTAACTTATATTTAGGATAAAATTAATTTACATTAATAATTGCGGCAATTTTAAGCTTATTGACAGCAAATCGAATCAATAAATTCAGAATTAATTAACCGAAGAATATTGACCTCTTTCCAATAATCTTACCGCAAAGTACAACATTTTTTTGCTAAATGATGCGTATAAAATGAAATTTTAAAATATTTTACACTGGCAAAATCGGACTGTTACAAGGAAGAACTCAATGACTTTGTTTAAAGGTTTAGTTGATTTTTAATTGTCCCTTACCAACTTCAGCTTTTAGCAAAGACAACCAGGTGTTAGAGCGTTAGATTAATTGAAGCTGAAGGAACGCATTCATCTTTATTTAATAATATTAATGCACTTTGTGCAATTTTACGTTTTTTAGATTAATAAATTACTTTAAGCGATCCATTGTATTCTGTGATCGTTATCAAATGCATATTGACAAATATGTGATTTGTGTTCTTTTATATGTTTTGTTAATGGTCTACAGATTTCACCTATATGAAATTTATTACATTCACATGGGATTTTATCGATAGCATTTTTTGTAATTTCATTTTCATTGAGTGGTTTTGTTTTTGCTAGTTTGGATCTAAGAGTGTTTTTAAAAATAGTACGAATGTTAAATATATTACCTATTCGTTTTATTTTGTCTGATAAACCAGGAATATAAGGAATAAAGAGATTCGTAGTAGGTCTATTTTGATTTTGTCTAATATTTGGTTGTTCAAACTCTATAAATCATTTTTGAATAAAATCAATAGGATAGATATTATTAATCAAAACATTGCTTAAAAATTCTTTTTCTGTTTTGAAATGTTGATTGTTAAAATTATTTTCATTCAATCATATAGACTTTTAACGACCCCCATTGGGTGATTTAAAATTTAAATATCTGTTTTTATGTGTGTATTTTCTATATATTTTTGGTTTGAAACTATTCAAGTCCTCTTCATTGTCAAAGAATGAAAGTTGTTCATTAATTCATTTTTCTATAGTGAATTGGATTGTAGGTCCTTTCATGTTAACATGGTTTGGAAAATTGTTAAGAAAATGTTCGTTATATGGATAAACTGGAAAAATGTCATCTATGTATATAACGCCACAAAACTAACAGTTAAAATCTTGATAATTTTCAACAAAATTTAATTCAAAATTATCGATATAAATATTACTTAATAAAGGTGATAGTGGGGAAACCATAGCCATATCCCTGCTTTGTTGCTAATAGTTCTTATTGTATTGAAAATTATAGTGTCAATATTAGATTTTGTACGTTCACCAAGGTTAGTATCGTTTTCTAATTTGTTTCTTACAATATTTAAAGTTTTATCAACAGGTACGTTTGTAAAAAGACTAACAACATCAAAACTCACCAAGTAGGATTTAAAATAATATGTGATGGTTTTTCTAAATATATTTGCGAGTGGTTTAAGAATATTGAGTAGATATTTAGCAATGGGGTGTATTGGTGAGTTTATACAGCTTACTATTGGACGTATAAAGGTATATTTAGTTTATGTATTTTCGGTACTCCATAAAAATTAGGTGTTTTGCTATGTGCAGTTAAATCTTTCTATCTCGTTGGTCTGTGTTTTGTTTTCTTTTTAACATAGGTATTGTTTAAGGTATGGGCCTAATATTTGTTCTATTTTTAGAGATTTAGAAAATAAACATAAAAAGTTATTGCATTTTGAAAATATTTTAACATTTTTACACAAATGAAAAAACAATACTTTAATACCTAAACGTTTAAGACTTAAAACACCATACAACAACCAAAAAACCGTAAAAATCTTCGAAAGAGCAAGTAACGGTTTATTATGAGAAAGATTACAGTTTTATAGATTTAGTAAGTATAAAATTAAGAAAAAAATTCATAATTTAATATTTAACTGACAAAATCAAATTTTACCTATTGATCTCAATCTCATTTGCAACTGTGTTTACAACAGTTATTTAATAGAAACTTGAAGTTAGCACAACACGTAAACCTCAACATATGCATAAACGCAAGAATTAATACGTATTCATATAAATAAATTTAATAATTTCATTCAAGAAAATTTAAACAATAAAAGGGTACAAAGCACTTTAGCGCCGTAAAAATGGCATTTTTTTGGAAAAAAGACTGTAGAACGTTTATAGAAGCGCATGATGTTAAGAAAATGAGGAAATTTTGAAAATTTCGAAAAAGTTCGAAAATTCGAAAGATTTCAAATTCTCTTCTCCACCTATGCCTATACCTATATGTCACATATCATCAAGTATATCGTTACACTGTAATAAATTGAGAAAGTAACTAAAATTGACAAAATACTATCGTAACGTACGTGAATACTAATAATATTTCACGTCACGCATGATCCACATGGCATGGCCCTCAGCTCGCTTTGCGCGCTACGAGGGCGCAACCAACAGAAACTAACCAAAACTAACCCAAGGAATGTCCAAAATCAAGAAAAACTATTTGAGGTTCCTATTAGACGCTGCTAGCTAAACTAACTTAATTCATACACAATAGCCAACAACAAAGAATAAATAAAAGGAGCAATATGGCCGAATATGACAGTACAGAGTAGCACAATTTGCTTGAACGCATGCGCATACACATACTATGCACCAATAAGGATCAAAAGATATACCGCCATTAAAAGTAGTAACAACTTTATATGATTATATTAATAAAACAAAAAGTTGTTGCTAATCCAGAAACTATTTTTTCACAAATGATAAAATAACTTCCTTTTTTAATAAAAATTAATTTTATATAAAAACATTTGGCGCGTTAAAGTGCTTTGCAACCCAACCAAATATCTAAGGCCAAAAATAACGATTTTATTGACACAACTGTAATCAATTTGTCCAACAGGGTATTATCTGATGTTGATATACTTGTTCTTTCTAAAGGTCTAAATTGATCAGTTACATGTAAAATCGTTCCTAAGTTTGATATTATTTCAGCAATTGAAGACACAGCACGAAACTTACCAGAAGAACATCAAGACGAATTTAGAATTAGAACTAAAATTACACTAGGAAAACCATTTAAAATTGAACAAGACTTATAGTAGAGTGCTACTTATAATTTATTTTGACTTCTGTGGGCACCTCGGGGTTACAAGCTGAAATTTTCACAGAATGATGGCTTTATTATATTAATTCAAAATCCGAAGGTAATAAAAATTCAGAACGGGCAAAAGGGCAGTATACGTAAAAATCGAGATTATTATATGAACGTGTAGGATATTAAATTATGAATGTTTTCATATATAATTCATCTACTTTTTTGTACGAATTATATTTTTTATCATTGCTTGAAATATGCAGATTACATTGGCCCTTATGGCAAAATAAATCAAAAAATTGAAATATCTCGCTTCGAACCTGGGCAAAATCTGATTGAAATATACTCATTTTTGTATTCACCTCGCATTCTCTCCGAAATGAAGGCTCAAATCAAATGTTTTTATTCTTGCAAGAAGTTTGCCTTAAGTATTTAGAATACATAGGTGCATGAATACATTTTTTTTTCTCAAATGGTAATGGAAAAATAGAATTAAATGTAGAAAAGTAATTTTATTCAAGCAGCGACCGGCCGATCTCTCGCTTCCCGAGCACTCTCGTATCTCACTTTTCTTCATAGCTTCGTCTCTCTCGCGCCTATTGTACAATACAATAAGTGCTTTTACACCATTACGGGTTAGAATACTAATAATAATTATAATAATAATAATAGCTATTATTAATTGAATAAAGTCAATGAAGACATTTTCGATTATACTGAAATTTATTTTTCCTATACGTTGCTAGGTAATAAAGAAGTAGAAAAAAAATCGTATACTTAATGCAACTGCTATTAAAAAAAGACTAGCTTTTATTCAGAATAGAAAAGCTGAAAATGTAAAAAATCTTTATAATAACAAAATCTATTTATCTTCAGTGTCTGTATCTCCTGCAGGAATAGACACAATGACTTCAATATTGCCTTCCAGTATTTTTTGCATGATCCTATGCAACCTATTTAATTTCCTCTGCGTTTACAAGCTTGCTTCCATACAATCTAATAAAAAATTATTTGTTTGAGTTTTATTATGTACCTATTTCATCTAATAATAATTTACCTTTTTTTACATCCACTGCAATAAATACTTTTACATCCGAAGGAAATGCTGGTGTTAAAATTGAGGATGATTTGGATATCACCTGCCTCCTCAAATTTCCATCCGCATTCTGTCACCTCTGGTAATAGGGGATTTGTTTCTAAAGAACTGAAGCACACCTTAGATTGATAATGTGCTCTCATACTGCGAAATTTTAAACTATTTTTTGTACGGGTTAGTTTTTCTAGTTAGCAATGAATAGGTCAATAGTGTCCTGAAAACATTAATAGACGAAATGTTTGGATTTGTTGAAAATAATTTTATGGTAAATTTCTCTATGTTATTGAATCTGAAAATTTCTGGACCCAATACCGTCTAAATAATCGGAATAGTTTAGATAAATTTTCCAACATTTTAATTTTCCTAATCTTGAAAACTGGCTGGTTGTATGATAACCAGTTAGAGCATGAAATGCAGGTAATTTTTTTGCAAGCTTTTTCTGGGTTGGTGTCATGAACGGCCACATATCGCACCGAATTTCCCCTTCCACATTTTACCCCAAATTCTCTAGAAATATATATATTTTTAATATGCACCAGAGGTACAAGTACATCAGTGTCATTGGAGTCCACGATGCATGTCAAATAATACATACAATGTTTAGCAGAGAGTATAATGCAACAAAATCCTAGTATCAGCTTCTTCGTGACTATAGAGGATAGTAATTTGTTGTCAATTGGTTCGCAATTTGTTTTCTTATCAAAAATATTGGTAAATCCCCCACTATAGTTGCGAACTTGAAATTCTTTTGATGACAGTGCTCGTTCAGATAAAAAGTTCGTTAACTGTTTTTGTTTTAACTAAAAACAGAGTGGATAAATAAATTCCACTGTTTTGGATGTAAAAAGGTAACTTATTATTATATTAAATCGGTACATAATAAAACATAATTAAATAAATTTTTATTAGATTGTATGAAAGCAAAGCTTGTACACGTAGAAGAAATTAAATAGGTTGCATAGGATCATGCAAAAAAAATACTGGATGGCAATATTGAAGTCATATTGTCTGTTCCTAAAGAAGATATTGACACTGAAGATAAATAGATTTTGTTATTATAAAGATTTTTTACATTTTCGCAGTTTATCTATTCTGAATAAAAGCTAGTTTTTTTTAATAGCAGTTGCATTAAGTATATGATTTGTTTTCAACTTCTTTATTACCTAGCAGCGTATAGGAAAAATACATTTCAGTATAATCGAAAATGTCTTCATTGACTTTATTCAATTAATAATAGCTATTATTATTATTATTAGTGTTCTAACCCGTAATGGTGTAAAAGCACTTATTGCATTGTACAATAGGCGCGAGAGAGACGAAGCTATGAAGAAAAGTGAGATACGAGAGTGCTCGGGAAGCGAGAGATCGGCCGGTCGCTGCTTGAAGAAAATTACTTTTTTACATTTAATTCTATTTTTCCATTATCATTTGAGAAAAAAATGTATTCATGCACCTATGTATTCTAAATACTTAAGGCAAACTTTTTGCAAGAATAAAAATTTTTGATTTGAGCCTTCATTTCGGAGAGAATGCGAGGTGAATACAAAAATGAGTATATTTCAATCAGATTTTGCCCAGGTTCGAAGCGAGATATTTCAATTTTTTTATTTATTTTACCGTAAGGGCCAATGTAATCTGCATATTTCAAGCAATGATAAAAAATATAATTCGTACAAAAATGTAGATGAATTACAGATGAAAACATTCATAATTTAATATCCTACACGTTCATATAATAATCTCGATTTTTAGGTATACTGCCCTTTTGCCCGTTATGATTTTTTATTACCTTCGGATTTTGAATTAATATAATAAAGCCTTCATTCTGTGAAAATTTCAGCTTGTAACCCCGAGGTGCCCACAGAAATCATTTATAGAAGCTTTTATTGCGTTGGGCACTCTACTATTAAGAGCATTGCAACCATTGAAAAATTTAATTTTTTTCAGTCGATAAAGGCAATTCAATCGTAGTAATGGATTCCATTACTTAAGATGAGAAGGTAATGTCTCTTTTAAATGACTAATTACTGAATATTAAATAAAGACCTAAGAGAACGTATTGAAAACACCAAATTTTTATGGAGAACCGAAAATACATAAACTAAATATACCTTTACGTTCAATAGTAAGCTGTATAATTTCACCACCAAGGCCATTGCTAAATATCTACTCAACACTACCTCATATATAAGAAATTCACAACATCTTTTAGAGAAACTATCATAAATTAATTTAAATCCTAACGATGAGTTTTGATGTTGTTAGTTAGTTTTTTTACAAACGTGCCTGTTGATGCAACTTTAGATATTGTAAGAAATAAATTAGAAAATAATACTAACTTTGGTGAACGTACAGAACTTAATATTGACACTATACTAGAATTGGTTAAAAACTACATATTTTTAATACAAATAACAACTACTACCAACAAAACGATGGTAAGGCTATGGGTTCACCACTATCACCTTTGTTAAGTAGTAATTTTATGGAAAATTTTGAATAAAATTTTATTCAAATTATCAACATAAACCTTTAATATGGTGGCGTTATCGTTAAAGAGGGGGTCGTAAAATGTATATATGATCGAATTGAAATAACCAATATTTCAACGTAGGAAAACAAAGCTTTGATTAATAATAACTATCCTATTGATTTCATTTAAAAATGTTTTATAGAGTTTGAACAACCAAATATTAGACGAAATCAAAATAGACCATTTACGAACGTCTTTATTCCTTATATTCCTGGTTTATCAGATAAATTACAGCAAATAGATAAAATTTAACATGCGAACTTTTTTCAAAACAAAAAATACCCTTAGATCTAAACTAACAAAAACAAACCACTCAATGAAAATGAAATTACAAAAAATGTTATCTATAAGATCCCATGTGAATGTAATAAATTTTATATAGGTGAATCCTATGGCTCCCTATTTAGTGCCTGCCCCCCCGCTCCCCCCTGGGGCCCACCCTAAAAATTTTTGAAAAAAAAATATATTATATAAATATATAACGAAATTTAGTACGAAAAATAGACGCTGCTGACAACACTGTGCCTGCTAGCCGCTCGCCTCAGCCCAGTCGTCAATTTGCAATATCCGCAGTGACCGTAGTTAGTTATCCATAAAGCTATAACCTAATTATCGGGCTAGAAGTTGCTCTGTTATTTACTGCTTTAAGTTATAAAAAAGCAGTATTTTTTGGGCTTATGAGTAAGGTGCTTGTCCAGAAGAACCTAGAATTTGATTGATTTGTGTTATTGAGGCATGCTTGTTTAACGACTTTTGGGTAAAAATTGGGCATGGCACCCCCAAAAATTTCCACGCATTTGCATCTGCCCGCGACTGCGCCGACCTATTTAAGGGGCTCCCCTAAATTTATATGTGCCCCAACTGGCCCCCTCAGAAATAATATTCTACCTACGTCCCTGAACATTATCAAAACGTATAAAAGAACACCAAAGCTATATTAAAAATAACAAATTCTACAAATCACATATTTGTCAACATGCATTTGGTAATAGTAACAGAATACAATGGGATGCTTCAAGTATTATCTAACACCCGTTTGCCATTGCCAAAAATTCAATTGATTATGGACACGTAAAAATTAACTTAACCGTCGAACAAAAGTTATTGAATTCTTCCTAAACACATAATACCAAATTGTAAATATATAGCACCTCAAAAACGCATTAATTATTTACCCAATAACACCTTAATATCACACTAACCTTCACAGACAGTAGCCAGTAATTAAACGATATGACATTATTCGTGTCATCTTGTCAAAGTCAATAGTCAATTCAAAACTTGACAAAGTGCACAAGCTTTTTACTGTTTTAATTGCATTTACTAATCATTTTAATTTTTAGATTTTTCGTCCTTGACAACGGGTGCAGATTTGTTCTCGAAACATAGTCCGTTTTCTGCTTCTTTTAGGTTTTTCAGCTTCATTGTGGTCACCAAACTAACATTTGCCCTAGGGCCAGAGCCGAAGCGGCCTCATACTTCAAAAAACAAAGGAAGTAGAGGAAAAGGCAACAATTTGTCAGATACACATGAATCCTCGACAACAATATAGAACATGTTTACAGAATATTATAGTACTTGTTTTATAAGATACCGTCTAAGCACACGCGTCAAGTTCTTTAACGCACAAATGCGGTTAAATGCGCTTTTTATACTTTTCTTCTGTTTTACATTTTCGTGATTAAAACAATTATTATTTATCTTACGAAATAGTATCGTGAAAATTTTTGATATTTTAAAGGTAGTAATAAATTTGAGTTTACCACCACCAGTAACAAATTTGAGTGTACTACCATTCGATATCATGGATTTTTCACTTACTTTTTTACTTAAGGAATTATTCATGATATTACATTTCAAATTTTGGAAGACAATAACTCAAAAACAATTGAATTCAGATATTGAAAATTATTTTAAAATATTGTATACAGAATTATCTTTCTCTAAAGCCAGTTTTTCTTTTTTATAAAAGCCTAATTCGAGTATAAGTCTGATTTAAGCATGACTATGGACAAAGAAAAAACATTTTATGATTTCCCCATTCGAAGCTTTATTCGAACCAATAGAAAACTTGCAATGCCCTTCCTTCATGTACATAAAATATTAAAGTATCTTCGGCAACATCCAGCAGTTTACTTATTCATGTCAGATCGCAAACTGGGACGTAGGTATTCAACTTCTCGGTTTAATCATAATCCGTTTAGCTCGAAATAACGAAGATATATGTAGGTATCACCGATGAATTCGTATAAATTCAACCTGAAATTTTGTATTATTAATATTATTCTTAGTTGTAGCGGCACCTGATTCTTATCAGATATTATATTGATGCATCTCAAAATTTATGTTACGTTTTGATTAATTTATATACTCTTATCAATAAATCACACTTACCAACCATTTGAATATTAAAATTCTAATGCAAATGGCTTAAAATATTAACACCAGTGCGCAAATTTCAAGCAAGCTTGGAGTTTGCCGTCATAAAATGGATTTTAGTACGCAAAGCCAAAGAAAATAGTAGCTATTGAAACAACTATTATTTTTGGGAAAACTAAATTTCCAGCGCTGGCATTGAGAAGTTGAATTTGCCATCAGCAAGGCAGGTTTCTTGAGAGAATCTCTTAAGAATCGGACTATAAAAGGCTTATTTTTCTTACACTTGAACCGTGAAAGCTGAAAGAGTGTTCATTATTCATTATGCAGGAGAGTTTTTATTTTACTTTACGGCTGGCGACTTGTCTCCATGAATTTATCACCGGCTTCCAGGAGATTTGAAGTTCATACGAGATGAGATTTTACTGAGGGAATTATTTTTTAGGGGCTTGTAGATTCACGATATAGGGGAATGCCCAGCAACATATTTCTAT
>MU184795.1:0-36237 GCA_016904865.1 Pissodes strobi | reverse complement strand
CATCGGTTTAATCGGAAGGCCACCCAAGTTAAATTGTTTGAATCCAACAAAAAGTAATATGCCACGTAAACTATTGTGTCATTGAAATCCGACATTTTCATCACAACATTGCTTTTTTAATGAGAATGTAAAAATGGGAATTTTGTAACTCTTACAATTATCATCATCATCCAGCTCTCTTTGTCCATTGTTGATCATAGGCCTCCTCTAAGAGCGTTTCCATGTCTTTCGATCCTAAGCTGGAGCAATCCAGTTGGATGATATTCTTTTTATATCATCTGTCCAGCGTGTCTGTGGTCTTCCTCTGCTTCTTTTGTCGACTCTAGGTCTCCATTCGAAAATCCTCTTTGTCCATCTTCCGTCCTTTAACCTTGCAATGTATCCTGTCCATCGTCATTTTGCTCTAGTAATGTGCTCAATAATATCATCTACTTTAGTCCTTCCTCACAGATCCTGGTTTCTCACCATATCCCTTAATGTCAGTCCAAGCATTGATCTTTCCATTTTTGTGCTATTTGTAGCTTCTTTATTGATGATCTGGTAAGAGTTAGGGTTTCTGTCCCGTATGGTAAAACTGGCAACACGCATTGATTAAAAACTTTTCTTTTTAGTCTAATTGGTATGTTGGACTTGAATATGTTGCTTAGTTTGCCATATGCTGCCCGTCTCAGAGTCACTCTCCTTGCCAGTTCGCTCGTTTGATTGTCTCTGATGATTTTTACCTCATGTCCCAGATATATGTATTTTTCCACTAGTTCAATTGTCGATCCGTCCACTTCTATTTGTTCGCTTGGTACCTACTAAGTTTGTCATCATCTTTGTTTTTCTGTAATTGATTTGCAATCCGACTTTCTGTGAGACATTATTAAGATCTATAAGCATGTTCTTAGCATCTTCTAGATTGTCGGTTATTAGAACTATGTCGTCAGCAAACCGAAGGTAATTTAGTTGTTCGCCATCGATTCTGACTCCATTGATGTCCCACTTGAGGCCCTTAAACGCATGTTCTAAAATAGCCGTAAATAGTTTAGTCGACATGGTATCTCCCTGTCTACTCCGCGTTTGACGTTAATTTGTCTGCTGTTGGCGTGGAGTTTGACTGTAGTTGTTGCATTCCTACAGATGTTTAGGATAATTTTAGCGTACCTGTAGTCCACACGTGATTTCTTTAGACATTTCATAATTGCATCAAACTCCACAGTGTCAAATTCTGAAAGTCCACGAACAGTAGAACCAGTGATCGGTTATACTCAATAGTTTTTTCTATAAGTACTTTAAGAACTTGGAGGTTGTCGTTAGTTCCATATCCAGATCGAAAACCAGCTTAGTCTCTTGGCTGATAAAGCTCCATCTTATTCTCCATTCTCGAGGTTATAATTCGGGTATATAACTTGTATAAGTGGTTTAACAGGCTGATAGGCCTGTAGTTTTCAAGATTTGTGTTGTCCCCTTTTTTGCATTAGGATCATAATTGCTTCGATCCATCGAGAAGGAATGGCTTGCTGGTGTAGGCACAGGTTAAGAAAGGTCTGTATTTTTGACAGCAATGTTTCTCCTCCAAATTTTATAGCCTCTATGGCGACTCCGTTTTCTCCTGCGGCTTTATTATTTAATTTTGGTCAAGGCATAGAAAATTTCTTCTTTATTAATGTCTGGAATATCCTCTGACCCTTGATATATGACTCTATCGATGGCAAGCTCGATCGGCTCGGCAGCCAGTTCATTTCTGTTCCTATATAGTTCTTCATAAAACTTCTCTACCACCTTTATTATTTACTCCTTGTTTGAAGTAAGGTTTCCGTGCATATCCTTAAGTGTGAATATTTCTTTCTTTCCATTTTCGAATTTTATCTTAGGACTTTGATGCTCTTGTTATCTTCAATGGTTTGCATGATTTTTTTTCCTCTTTGTATTTTCGTATGCCTTTCCTTATTGAATTCAAAATGTTAATATTTCGAATCTCTTGGGGATCAACGTTTGTATTTTGTCTTAAGGCCCTTCTATCTTCTATCATACTTCTTGTCTCTGGGCTAACTTTTACGTCTTTTTCTCTCTTTGGACAAAATGTCTTTTGGCCTTCACTCGTTGTGTTCACTATAAAGTTGTTTAAGGTGTGTTCACTAGAAAGTTGTTTAAGGTGTCGGAGTCAGTTCGCTTCTAGATTTTCAGTTATATACTTCTGAAAACTTTCTTCGTTTTGTGGATGGGTCCATGTCGGTATTTTTGTTTCGCTTCTTACCATCTTGTATCTTTCCACTTCTAGGTTTATCCTAATAGTAGCCCTTACCATTCTGTGATCACTTCTTGTAGAGAACTTATTAATAACTGTAACGTCTGTAAATATATCTTTCTTATTGGTTATGAAGTAATCAATTTCGTTGTGTGTTTTGCCGTCTGGACTTTTCCATGTCCATCTTGGGTGTAGTTTTTTGTAAAAGAAGCTATTCATTTGGTAAAGATTGTTTTGTAGAAGAAGGCGCAGCAATGTCTCACCTCGTTCATTTCGGCCCTCACCCACTCACTACCAAAGTGTCCATCGCTACTTCAGATGGGTCAGATTTTACCCCGATGTTTGCATTAAAGTCTCCGCACAGAATGGTATATTGTTCTGGACTTTGCTTTATAGCTTCAGCAACTTCATCATAGAATATATCCACTTGCTCATCTATATAGTCAGTGGTGGGTGCATTAATCTGAATAATCTTGATGTTATATCTTGCGTTTAGCATTTTCTATTTTAGATTTGGAGTGATTTTTATGTACAAAGAATCAGACTCCCCCGACTGACTCATTTTCGCTTCCAACATGGTAGGACATATGTCCTGATCTGAGCGTCTTCTGACCTCACTTACACCGACTACATCCCAGTTAACTTCCTCTAGCTTGATCTCCATTTCGGTAAATTTCTTTTCTGATAGTAAAGTTCTTGCATTATGCTATGCTACTCTAAAATTTTTTGGCTTTTTTAAATTTCTTGTCAATATGTCCTGGCATGACCACGTTGCTAACATCGCAAAATCAGCCTCGCAGAAGCTTGGTGCGCTATTTCGCAACAAAAAACTAGATACACCGCAGCAGTTGCTCTTGCTCTATAAAGTGCAAATAAGACCGTGCTTAGAATATTGCTTACACATCTGGGGTTAAGCACACAAGCACTTAAGCACACCCTAAAGCGGCCGAATTCCATTCAGAAGAGAGCTGTGTGTCTCGTCGATAGTGTTGCCGTCGAGACGAGACGAGACGAGAATAGGCCTTCTCTCGTCTCGTCTCGTCAGCCGAGAGAAAATATGTCTCTCGTCTCGGCGAGAGAACGTTTTCTCTCGCTCGAGAGAACCCTTCTCTCGTCTCGTCTCGACCCTCTCGTAAATAGTAAATATTCAATTTAGAAAAGCATAAAACATAACAAAATATACGGGGTTTAAGGGGGTTATTCCTTGGGTTATTTTATGAATTAAAAGTATATATTGACATAGGTCCCTTCTTTATCTACAGGGTGTTGATGTTAAAAATCGTTTTTGTTTAATATTTTATGCATTTCTTGGCGTATTACCTTGAAAATTGGCATACGGTGGTTTCTTGGTATGAAAAATCAGCTTATTGACACATTCTTACTCTGATCGATAGAGCTTTAAAAAGAAGATAAAATGTATTTAAAATTATTTAAATAACATATATTTTTTAATTGCTTCTTTTTAATTTTATTTTTATACTTTAAATTTTACAATAAAAAATTTAAAGATTTAAGCTGTACATTTCTACGTGTTCATTGTGTACAATTTCTAGTAACCTTATTTTTTTAAATGCTGTAAAAAACATTCTTTTAATTCAATGCAACGTATTTTTAAGCAATCTGCAACACCCTGTATAGAAAAATATGTATTGTGCACAAACTACTTCTCAAACGCTATAGCTTTCCAGTCAAAATTTTGTTCTACACAGTGGCACAAAAAAGTTGAAGGGGTGGACCAAGGGGTGGACATTATAAAAAATCACCCTGTACAACCAACACTAGGTTTTGTTATTTTTTTTTATTTTGGTTGTTTTTTAACATAATCCTTTTTGTGCCTTTACAATGAAAATAAATATTTAAGATTGGCGTTTTATTATTTTTTTTTTATAGAAAGAGGTAAGACAAAGGTAAGTACGTGCGCGGGACATTTTCAAGAACAGATATTTATGGAAATGTAACTCCCTCGATTTATATTGTGAACTGTATGATAAATAGGAATCTTCTGGTTCTTAAAAAAAAATAATTTAAATTTCTATTTAAATTTTAACCCTTTTTGAAAATATATTGGAATTTAAATTTAATTACAATTTTTATATTACAGCAAATTGGCAAGATCTCTATTGTTGTTCTTATTTCTAAAAACCGCCTACTTTACACCTCACGGTTGTTAGGGCAAGCGCATTAAAGAATACTATTTTTATTAGCGCGATCATAAATTAGAATTTATACAGGTTACAATAATATCTAAATAAAAAGAATATAAAAAAGGTAAAAGAAAAGTTGGAAATGTTTCTAAGATTAAGATTTTGGAAAAAGGGAATATTACTACATAAACGATTTTTTTACTGATGAAATTGAAAAAAAAATCTTTAATTTTTTTAATGCGAAGGCGATACTTTGTTTTTAAGGTCTTATCGAGTAAGTAAGATTCCAGAATATTTTGTTCTTATTCTTATTATTATCTAAAACAAAATGGCAACGTTTTAAATATTTACATTGTTGAGATTCTACAGAATCAAAATGGTTTAAAATTAAAAAAAAACAACTTGCACACTCCCTATCTTATTTTATCCTATCTTATTAGATCTTGCCCTATTAGATCTTAGATCCTACACTTTTAACAGCAATCGCATAATATTTACAAACCCTTTTTTTATTTCCCATGTTAAACCCTTTTGATTTTAGAGCATGTCAAAAATGCAAAAATGTAATAAAAAAAATAATGGAGACATTTCGTTTTGGAGGGTTATAGGAATCTAATATTTTGGCATCATAAGGTATTCGATAACACCTTCCAAATAAGGTATCACAATACCCCATTTGTATTTTTTTAAATGACGCCCACCTTTTTTCACCCTTAAAAAACCCTAAGGGCCGGTTTCTCAATAACGAGTTAGGTCTAATCCGCGGGTTTTCTATAGAAAAATCGAGGGTAACTCGCGAGTTAAGAGTTAACTCGACATTGGGAAACCGGCGATAAGTGTAGAAAATGTATATGCTAACTACGAATTTAATACAATAGGTATCACCAAATTACTTATGTATGAAAAAATCATAAAGATGTTTTGTATTTTTTTTTTATTTTTTTTTTATTGTGCCAATTTTTTGATCGAGAGATCGAGAGAAAAACGAGAAATTCTCGACGAGAGAGCATCTTTCTCTCGTCTCGTCTCGAGGTTTCATTCGAGAGAAAATACCTCTCTCGTCTCGTCGAGACGAGACGAGACGAGACGAGAGACGAGAATCTCTCGTCTCGACGGCATCACTACTCGTCGACGACTCGGAGTTGACCCGGTATCTGGAACACCGCTGACATATGGCCAAGATCTCCCTGTTTCATAGATATTTTCACGGCGGATGCTTTGGTCCGCATCATCTCGCCCCCCAGCAACGCCTGTCAGACAGTCACAACAGACAGCAAGAGCGCATCCGTTCGTCGTACAACTGGAATCACCTAGGACACAAGGACTCCTTTGTCTGGCGCACTGCATCACTGTGAAACTAATTCCCAGGACATCTGATTTCCTCTAACTGCAAACTACAACTATTCAAGAACCGTGTCAATCAACATCTTCGCACACACACCGCTCGTTGAGTGCCATAGGATCTCCCTTGTGTGGGCCAGTGCCATACAAAAAAAGGCAAATAGATGAAATGAGCTGAAGGTTAGAGCTATTATTGCGTTTAAATACAATAAATACATGATCGATTGTATCGCAGGTTCTTGGGCGATCACGTTATGAAGATTTTGGTAATTAAATTTCATTCTAGTTACCCAACAATACGAAATAATTTTAATCTAATTTAAAGTCTCTAATATAACATTCGGATAATCCGACATTAAAGAAGCGATTATTTTTTTAAACTGACTGAATTGCGGAAGACCTGCCCAATGTTTATTAATATTTCATGGAATTTAAATGACAAAGGAGACCTGTCTCGTGGAATATTCATAAAGCTTGAACTGTAATTTTATTACTGGAGTATACTGCAGCGTCGACCTTTTGTAGGGGAAATGAAGGTACAAAAGAATACAGTTGAAAGGGAATTAGACGTCGCGTCGCGTCGATCTTACTGTACGCAATGCCGTGTTGTTACATAATTCTTAGGCTAGATTTACACTGGCAATGAATTAAGTCACGAATTTCTTCGTCAGTTTCTTCATTAATTAACATTTACTTTAGATGGGCCAATATCTTCATGATTTTTTTGACAGTTCATCAAAGCTCACCAATCTTCGACACAAACCCATTTTTAGGTTATGTTCCACCAATTTGTTTTTCTGTATATTCCATAAACAAAAATACAATTTGTTGTACAAAACACCAGGCAAAGAGTTAATATCTGCTCCTTGTCACATATATAATCGTGAAGAACTTCACTCAAGTTTTCGCATAAATTTGGTGTTTCAAACTTGCCAATTTTCTTCGCAAAATAACTTCATGAAATAAATCACGAATAAACTACCCATGTAGACCTAGCCTTAGAAAGGCGGAATCATCTCCTTCTTGATCTAACTCAAACTGACAAAAAAAACCTGGGGTGTCGTATCTTAAAATGCAACAATGTAATAGTTTTTCATTGATCTGGCTGGATATAGTTACAAGTGGTTAGTGACAAGTAATTCAGATTATTACTCTAAAAAATAACTAATTCCAAACACAGTTCAACTAAAACGTTTCAGTTTACAAAAACTGCTATATATGGTATAAAAAACAATCAAAAGCTTCAGATGTCGAATATAAGAATACTAACCCAAAACGTTGTCACTGTAAATACAAACAGTAAATATAACAGCAAACACAACAATGATTATGAAAATATTCAAATTTTCGATGTTCATCTTCACCACAGAAAGATATTTAAAATTTTAATAAAACGAATCCTATGAACATGTAGCTAGAGTAACTTAATTTCAGAGCTACAGTACTTAGGATATTGTTAAGTAACAAGTATTGTTAATAATTATCTGCAGTAATACAAGAAACACAAGTGAAAATAAATCGTAAATAAATATATCAATTAACAGATAACCTGAAGTAAAGTAAATGAAACTAAACGGTAAGTAATTTGTTTCTAAGCTACCCAAAACGTGATCATGTTTTGGTCACGCTTCTGAGTCCACTGAGGTGCAATACTAACTAGCTAGACTCTAGATACAATGCGTACACACGTACACGACCACTGAACACGAAGGGCTACGAACACAAGGAACTTCCTCAGTTGAAGAAGAACTCTTCACATGAAAACTCAAGGAAGGAGGACACTTCACGAACAATAAGAAAATTTGCTAATGCAGAAATCAACTAAGCTGCCTCAAATGATGGACGAAACAGAACTCTTGACGAAGACAGTAAAAATCCCAGTTACGGTGTGACTCAATACCGACTCAATAATATAAGTGTTATTGAGTGACTCCAATTACGATACAACTAATACACTTAAGGTAAGAAAGAGGTATTTCTTGAGACTCAAAATGGTTCTATTAAAAGATCCCCACAAGGGTATTTAAAAAAAACCGTTCTACCATGACACATCACTGCCAATCGCAATGGCTGACTTTTGAAGAGTCAGCCTTGTTTATTTTCCATCGATGGAAGTATAGCAAGAGAATAAGGCTACGCACAAGCCCCTCTGGGACCTCTTTTACAGAAAATTAAATTATCCAAAACGAATAATGCTCTGTGATATCTAATGTTAGAATAGATCAATAATATAGCAGTTCGGAGCACACATCCTTAGTTGATTAAAATAACAGTGAGGCCAAAATGCTCCTTCTGCGATAGACGTGAAGCAAAACGTCAAGGCCAGATGAGAATTAGAGTCCCTTTATATTATAGCCACGCAGAGAAATTAATAAAATTTGATGGGATATTATAGAAAATCAAGTTAGAACCAAAATAAGACGATATTTTATGATGGTAGATGTCCGTAATTATATTCCACTATGAAGTAATAATTGTAAGATAAGGCAAAGTTAACAAAATAACTTATCACGAGTTTGTTTTCATGGCTATTTTCATTCTCCCTTACAGTTTAAGGGTTCTAATTAATCCCATTTTTTTCTAGCAAACTAAGGAAATTCAAATAAACCAAATGAAGACGAGTTTTGAATTGGCAAATGACCACGAAAACATGTAAACCACGGAAAGCAAGGACAGACCGCTTAGGAATTTACTCAACAAAGTCCAGTTGACCCAGATGCTTTAAAGAAAATATCAGCAATATGATCGCAACACACTTTGCACACATTTATGGTATTTTCTAATATTCGTTGAAAAGTAGCGAGCAGATCTGCAAATGAAAACTTATTTTCTTGCACATAAATCGACGACTTTTTGATAATGTTATGAAGTGCACCGTAAAAAAGCGGATATGAAACATTCAATATATCTCCATTGATATTCCTGTAATCAACCACAATACACCATTTTTTCTAGCATGAGCTTCTGCACTTTTAGGATCAAGGAGCGATGAGCAAGTCGACATATAAGAGTAAGACGACACAGTATTTGTCATGACAATTATCACATCACGAGTCTAAAACGCACGCATGATATCATTATTTTATGATCAGTATTCCTCTAATATCGTTTGAGGTCAGACGTATCACAAATTCTTAGGACTAATTAAATTTATACCAATTTGCATCTTCCAGTTTCAATGTAAGTACATTATTGTAAGCCGCATATTTGTAACTTTTCTAGGTTAGGTTTTACTGATCTGGCACCGCTGCAAAGCTATCTACCAGCTAATCGGCTAATCGATTAGCTGGCTAATCGAGCATGTACTCCAGGAAGTTCATGGAATGTATGAAAGGCACATACCAAGATGGCAAAACCGAAACTTATGAACGGCACATACAATAATGGTCCCATGGGGACATATGGTTCCTCTCGGCCGAAGTACCAGCGGAAATGGGATTTTTTTCTAGCTAGGACATCCGATTCTTCCTTAGGGAGAAACGACTGTCCCTGAATGATTGTCTCGTGTTTCCCCAATGACTTCTGCCGAAGAGGCCACAAAAGAGCCGCTACACTATGTAATACTGCCTCCAACGAAAGGAAGTGTTGGTGTTACTGATTAATTTTATTTATTTTTATCAATAACGAGAAAATGTGTAGGCGAGGTATGGCGGCGTTCTTTTCAACTACGAAATCCAAAAATTTTATTACGTTAGCTAGAAGCAATATCAATTGCACAGGCGGAAGCATTCTAGAAACCGCAAATAAACAATCACTAACGAACGTTGTGACAAAACCATAATATTTAGCAGGAGAAATCCGCGTTGACCACAACGCACAGTACTTCTAAAATGTATGCATTAAAAGGAAAAAATAAGTCGGTGCCATAACAAGAGGAGAAAGAGGCGTTCACTCTATCCTAATTATTTGTATGAATTTAGGAGAACTTACATTCCGCCTGCAATAATTTTCACCGAAAAATATTTAATCCAACTTTATATAATGGGGCACCAGTTGGAACTTTACAATTATATAATGAATCTGGATACATGACTGAGGAACTCTTCGTAATATGGATGGAATACTTTATATGTAAGATCAACTGCTGAGAAAAGGCGTTGTTACTTTTGGCACCTAGGCCACAAAGTTAATTATATTTTGCTTACCCTCTCATTGCACGCATAGATTACAACCACTTGGCTTGTAATTTTCTGGCCCATTAAGTAAATATTATAGTGCAGTGCTTTGTCAGTGGATAAAGGAGATTCCACGGCATTCAGTTACCCTTTACCAGATCGCTTCAATTTTCTGTGGATGTTAAAGCAAAACCGCATCTCCTGTCATGGCTTTAAGCGGACTTAGAGCAACAGGATATTAACTCTACCGCAAATATATTTCTCAAAGACATGTACCTACTTAGCACAGTAAGCTACGTAGCAATCGTCACAGAAGAAACACCAAATGAAGAAGAGCTCGATGTGCCTGCAACATTGGGTGCGCAGCTCTTCTCAACTGAGCAACACGAACAAGAACCAAATTCTCCTGAATATGTCAATACACTTTTAATGGAAATTTTCCTGAGTAAAGCGACAATCCCTCTATAGTTGAACCAAAGTTTACAGAATAAAATAATATAAGTTGCCCCACTCAGTGTCGGAACTTGAATGTATTGAGATCACAAGCGTGCCGCAGATACCTGCCCTCCCACCTTTTTGAACGGGGTACTGATTGGTTATTCTGTGGTACTGACGTCTGACGTGTCGGAATATGTTGCGCGAGAGCGATCACGCATAAATGAGGGGAACACGGTGTCAGTATAAATAGAAATGTAGAAACTATTCTGTGATTGTATAGCAAATCACTAATTTTATTTAACCCCATCATTGTCCACTGTCATGCTGCTCTGTACGTCACCTTGACGTGATGTGGAGTCACGAATGCGGGACGAGGGGTAGGGGAGGTAGATCATCGGTTTGTCAGGAGTGCGGCAACTTATATTATGTGTAAACGGTTGAACCCGTTTCTTTGTCTGAGAACGTTAACTACATCTTAATGAAAATTTCGCTAATTCCACAAGGAAACAAGAAAATTCACAAATGGAAAGAATAATGCTTAAGAGAGTCTCTTTCTTCGAACTCTTTGGAAAAGGAAAAAATTAAAAGCGCCATAAATGAAAGAAAAAGTAAGTGAAGCTCAATGAAGAAAAACGTTTCTGGGGAGGCGCCAAAAATTAAGAGAGTTTCAAAGGTCTTGGTGAAAAGCAAATATGAAAGAGTACTCGGAATTCAACTCACAAGGGATGTTTTGCCAGATTCTCATACTCAAAAATTTAACATATTTTTGACCCTGAAGGTGGTGATGACTGTCACTATGTAAGGCAAGATAAATTTTGTCAACGTTTAGTTCATGTTTTTTTTTCTTAAATATAACAAGTGCCTGTTTCTGTTTCTAAGACATGTGTTTCTATTATAAACGTTTTTATAAGATGTATCGCCTTTATTTTCAATCCATCATTCGTTTTCTCTCGAAATATTTTGACCCAACACTTAAGTATGTCAACTTGCCCAATCCTCTCCTACTACTTAAATTAATTCATTCTTATGAAGCGGATATGATTCATCAATAGTTTTACATTGATTTTCCTGTAATCACCCATAATACACCACTGTTTTCGCATGAGCGTCCCTCTTAAAACATTAGGTACCTTAAATAATATTTATGAAGCGGATATGAATCAAGCATTTTTTCATTGATTTTCCTATACTCAACCAAAATACACCGTTTGTTTTTGCATGAGCTTCAGCTTTTTACGCTGCTACTTAAGATCATATCTAAAAAGCGTATATGAACTAAATAGTTTTTCATTGATTTCTCTATAATCAACCATATGAAGCCGATATGAATCATCAATCATATTTCATTAATGATCACAATGTACAGTACTGTTCATAAAAAAGTCATACACGATTTTTACTATGTAAACCTGCCTTATATGAATTATAATTTCAAAAGAAAGTCATACAAGCCACACATAGACACATAAGTTTAATAAGAAAATAACATTACAACTAAATTTTCAAACAGAATATTTATATCAGCAGTAATAAAATTTCAGCAAGTATTGGGATTAAATCCGAAAAGTGTAACATAGCTTAAAGCATAACAAAATAATGGAATTGATAATATTGACTGTTTTTTTGTCATAATACTTGGTCATAGCTCCATTTCTTTCTAAAACCTCATTTAGCCGTCTGGGTATTGAATTATACAAATTTCTGATTAAATGAGGATTGTTGGTCAATTCGTCTCAGGATTCTTCTATAAAAGCTGTGAGATCTTGCCTGTCGTTTAGTCTGAAATGTGTGTTATATGTTTTTTTCGTGATTAAACCCCCCACTTTTTCCATAATATTTAAGTCGTGACTTCTTGAGGGCCATAACATAGTTTCTATATGTTGTTCTCAACAAACCAATCCCTTATTATAGTTGCGTTATGGACCGGACAGTTGTCCTGTTGGAATATCAAATTGCAATTGGGAAAAAGTTCAGGAACACTAGGTAAGGTTATATTTTCTAAAATATTTCTATAAAAAATCGCAAATATTACCATTTTTCTCGTAAAATATTATTCAGGGCAAAAATAACCCTTTTTATTCTCGATTCGTAAAAACATTTTCCGGGCTGCGACGAATTTTTTTAATAGTGAGTGTTTTATTCGTCGACAGGCCGTTGATCTAGAAGCCGGAAAATTGGATTATTCCATTGCATTCCGTCGTGCTACCTGAAAAGGGTTGTCTTCCAAATATTCTATTAAAGCATTGTCTTCTGCTTGCGACGTAATTTTTCTTCTTCCGCGTGGCTTTCTCCTTTCCACTGTCCCTTCGGTTTTCCATCTATGTTTGATTTTTTGTATTGTCATTTTATCTACGTTCATTATATGTGCAATGTCTCTTACATGCAAACCATCTTGCAAATACACAATTATTTGAGCCGTTTGGCATTATTAGAATACTGTTTAGCATCTGACAAACTCTATTATTATTTACCAAACTGTCACAGTCACATTTTTTGAAATTGTCAATCATATTTTGAAAATTTCCAAAGACTGATTTACAGTAGGCAAGAATAGCTGTATGACTTTTTTATGAACACAACTGTACCTTTTTATTTCGCATGAGCGACTATACTTTTAAGGTACTATTTAAAATAATAGTTATGAAGCCTATATCAATCAAGAATAATTGTTCAATGTTTTTCCTGTAAGCAACAAAAATGCGCATTTGTTGCATAAAATATTGCTTAAGATGCTAATATGAAGCATCAAAAGTTGTTCATTAATTTTCCTGTGATCAGCCACAAAGCAGCATTTTTCTCGCTCGACAGCCTGTCTCCCCAAGATAATTAACTAAAATATCACTTAAGAAGCTAATATAATCATCAATACTTTTTATTGATATTTTCTTCTCAACGACAAGGCACAATTTATTTTCGCTTGAAGGAATGTCTTAGATACTACTTAAAATATCAGTTAAAAGTGGGATATGAAGCATCAATACTTTTTTATTGATTTTTCTATATTCAACCAAAATGCACAATTAGTTGTCGCTTAAGCGTGTGCTTTTTAAGATCCCACTTAAAGAAATAATTAACTAACCGATATGAATATCACCAATTCTATTTTTTTATTTCCTCAACCACGCACAATTATGCGTATGCAAATTCTTGCGTAGGCGTCCGTCATATGTATTTGTCAATTGCAGCATTTTGGAGTTCTTGAAAACTACTTATTCCCGTCCATTATCTAATATTCCGCAACCACGAAAGCTTCCTTCTTCCTATTCCCCTCTTTCCTCCTTCGATCTTACCTTGAAGGATAAGGCGCTGGAATTCATAGCGTTCTCCTCTCATAATATGTCCTAAGTATGATATTTTTCTCCGTTTTATTACTTCGAAAAGCTCACGATCTTCTATTTGTGCTCTTCGAAGAACTTCCTCATTTCTTATGTGGTCTACCCATGATATTCTCAGTATTCTTCTCAGACACCACATCTCGAATGCTTCCAATTTATTTATGGAACTTGCTTTTAACGTCCAGGCCTCTACACCGTACAAAGGAACTGACCAAACGTAACATTTTAGAGTTCTGTATCTTAGTTTGAAGTTTAGATTTTTATTTGTGAGGAATTTTTTGAGTTTGAGGAAGGTTGCTCTTGATTGTTCTATTCTACATCTAATCTCTTCTTCTGAGTCCCAATTTGGGTTCAACATGCATCCCAGATACTTAAATTGCGTCACTTGCACAATATTCTTCTCATTGACCTGAATTCTGATTTGTGGAATATCAGTCTTACCCACGACCATAAACTTCGTTTTTTTTATATTAATTTTCAGGCCTAATCTTGTGCATTTACGTGATTCAATAATTGAAGACCATAAGTAAGAAACAGGCTAAGTGCCAAAAAATGGTAAATTGAGATTTTGGCGTAGAAAGATGATAAATACCAGTAAGTATAACATATCAAATACGATATGTGCCAAGACGAATACCGTCGTTACGGTTGACGTATAAATTTGGTTTATCTTATGCTTTGTACCGCCACTATTACATTAGAAACATGCTAAATGCCATGTTTTTTTTTTGTTTTTATTCGTTATCGGCATTAATCGGGAAACCTCAGTGTTTCTCCGGACAAAAACAAAATCTAAGGGCCATGATACCTTTTTTAAACGATCAAAAGCACAACGATTTTTATATCAATATTTCTTAAGTGGCACTTAGCTCTTTGTAAAAATGTGTGGCACTTAGCTCTTTTCACAAATTTGAATGTAAAATGTTTTGTTTTAGTGTTTATTAGAATTAAATAAGTTTTTTCTTGTATAGGATGTTTGGGCGTAATCGTTAATGTCTTTAAATTTAATGTTAATTTCAAATGTTTAAAAATATTGCTATTAAAATGTTTCTACTTAATAACTCCCTTTCATTATTTTGGCACTTAGCCTGTTCCTTACTTATGGTCTTCAATTCCTGATGATCGTTTGCATTATCCGCGTTTATTACAGTATCATCTGCATATCTGATATTATTGATATGTATCCCGTTCACTTTAATACCTATAGGGTTATCTAAAACCGACTCAAACAACACTCTTTCCGAGTAGAGATTGAACAACATCGATGATAAAACGCAGCCTTGCCTTACACCCTTTTTTATATAGAACTGCTCGGTTGTTGACAGCTTGCTCAATCGAATATCTGCTTTCTGGTTCCAGTAAAGATTGCTAATTAATCGAATGTCTTTACCATCTCGTTCCTTAAGGTACGATATTAGGAGGTCATGTTTTACATTGTCGAAGGCCTTCTCATAATCGATGAAACACATGAAAACATCTTTTCTCTGTTCCTGACAATTTTGTACCAAGGTTTGTATACTGAATATTGCTTCTCTTGTTCCGAAATCATTTTTAAACCCAAACTGACTGCTGCCGCTAGCATCTTCGCATTTTTTATAGAGCCTCGTATGCAAAATTCGCAGAAAGAGCTTCAAGAAATGGCTCATTAGACTTATAAACGGGTAATCTTTGCATGTTTTTGCAGTACTTGATTTTGGTAAAGTTATAAAAGTACATCGAAGCCAGTTCTCTGGAATATGTCCCGTGTCATATATGTTGTTAAAGAGTTTGTAAATTATCTTTATATTCTGTTCATTAATAAATTGGAACGGGTCAGAAAACATATTATCAGGACCTGGGGTTTTGTTACTCTTCATAAGCTTCACCGCGTGTCTGATTTCTCCTATTAATATACTTGGTCCTGTCAGTTCTTCTAATTGAATCGTTGGGTTGTTTGGTCGGTTTTCATTGAAAAGCTTAATTGCATATTCCTTCCAGATTTCCGATATTCGGTCTGTATCCACTACCATTTCATTATTTTCATCTCTAATAATCTGTGCTGTTTCTTTTTTATATAACCCGGCTATTTCTTTCACCTTTTTGTGTAGGTTGAAAGTATCATTAAGACGACTGAGATGTTCAGCTTAAAATAACAGGTTAGAAGCAGATAAGAACCATTAAAAGTTTAATTTTCCGATAATTAACCAATCCCATGCCCCAATTTTTCTCGCTTGAGCATACGCGTTTAAGAGACTAGTTAAAATAACACGCTAGAACCGAATATGAATCAACACTTCCTGATTGATTTTCCTGTAATCAACCACAATTCCCATTTGTTCTTCTTCAGCTTCAGGTTTTTAAGAAACAACTGAAGTTGCAATTTAACAAGCAAATATTATTCATTAATAATTTGTTATTGACATTCCTGTAACCAACTACAATGTTCCATTTCTTCTCGCTTGAGCATATATCTTTTAAGAGACTACTTAAAATAATCCTGCAGAGTCAGATATGTTTAATCAAGTTTTTCACGGATTTCCCTCTAATCAGCCAGAATGCATAACTTTTTTTGCTTCAACGTATGCCCGCGCTTTTTTGAGATTCTTCTTAAAACTACACTTAAGTAGTTGATCTGGATAACCAATCGTTTTTCATTGACTTTTCTAAAAACAATCCGAATTTCCCATTTGGTCTCCCTCTGCTCCATCTTTTTAAGATAGTACTTAAAATAATACTTAAGAACAATAATCTTCATTGATTTTCCTGTAATAATTTAACTGATTTTTTTTTAATCAACCACAATGTTGTGCATTCTTGCTTGAGCGAATGTCTGCTCCTTTTTGATATTTTTCTTGATATAACATTTAAGAAGAGGATATAAATCATTAATAACTTTTCTTGATTTTCCTGTAAACAATAACAAATTCCCATTTGTTCTTCCTTGGCTTCAGCTTTTTAAGAAACAACTGATGATCATATTTAACAGACGGATATCGATCATAATTTTCATCAATTTTCATGTAATCAACTACATTGTTTTTGCTTAAAATAATACTTTGAAATCAGATATGAATTATCAAGATTTTCACTAATTTTCGTCTAATCAACCGCAATACATAAATTTTTGTTTGAAGGCAAAATAACATTTAAGAATTGTGTATGAATCATCAATAGTTTTCCATTGACTTTCCTGTAAACAATCACAAATTCCCGTTTGTTCTCACTCGACTCCAACTTTTTAAAATACTACTTAAAATAATACTTAAAAAGCTGATATAATTTGTCAATAATTTTCATTAATTTTCCTGTTTCATCTCTTCTGGCTTGAGTATAATCTTTTAAGAAACTACTTAAAATAATATTTTAGAAGCACATATGAATTATCAACTTTTTCACTGATTTCCTCTTAAACAATGACAATGCCCAACTTCTCCTTGCTTGAACGAATATCTGCTCCTTTTTGAGATTTTTCTTGATATAGAATTTAAAAAGAAGATATGAATTATCAATAATTTTTCATTGATGTTCCTGTAAACAACAACAAAATCTCATTTGTTTTCCCTTAGCTTCAGCTTTCTAAGAGATAACTACTGACAATATTTAACAAACAGATATGAATTATTAATAATTTTCATTAATTTTCCTATAATAAACTACAATGTCATATCTCTTCTTGCTTGAGCATATGTCTTTGAAGAGACTATTTAGAATAATACTTTGAAAGCAGATATGAATTATCAAGATTTTTGCTAATTTTTTTCTAATCAGCCACAATACATAACGTCTTGTTTGAATGCATGTCTTCCCCTTTTGGATATTCATCTTAATATAACACGGAAAAAGAGGATATGAATTATCAATAATTTTTCAACGATTTTTCTGTAAACAACCACAAATTCTCATTCTTTCTTCATCTATCAGCTTTCTAAGAAACAACTGAAGATAACAATTAACAAGCGGATATGAGTCATCAATAATTTTAATTGATTTTCCTGTAACCAACTACAATGTTCCATCTCTTCTCGCTTGAGAAGAGACTACGTAAAATAATATTTTAGAAGCAGATATGAATTATCAAGTTTATCACTGATTTCCCTCCAATCAACCACAATCCATACCTTCTTGTTTGAACGTATGCCTCCCCTTTTTGAGATTTTTCTTAAATATCACTTAGGAATTGGATATGTATCATTGAATTTCATAACTTCCCATTTGTTACCCCTCAACTTCAGTTTTTTACGAAACAACTGATAATATTTAACAACTATGTTCCATCTCTTCTCGCTTGGGCATATATATTTTAAACAAAACAGAATTTTATCCACTAATTATCAAGTTTTTCACTGATGTCCTTGTTATCAATCGCAAAACATAACTTCTTCTTACTTGAACGCATCCTCCATCTTTTTGGGATCCCTGTTAAAATAGCACTTAAAAATGGATATGAATTATCAAGAGTTTTTCAATATTATTTTTTCTATAATTAACCACAGTGCTCATTTCTTTTCTCTTGAGCGTCTTCCGTTTAAGATACTACTTAACGTTAAAGAAATGAATAATTTTCATTGATGTTCTTGTAATATCTCACAATGAACAATTTTTTCATCTTTACCTGCAGCCTTTTCAGATACTAGGTACGTATCATAATATCTTCACCTTTTCGATACTACCACAATGGCAAGGATTTTTTCGTGAAGTATAATTTCAGCAAGCTGTTGCAAACGCAAGCTTATTATATTAACCCTTAAAATTATGTCTTTATCTCGTTCGGCAACAGGTATAAATTAACTTTGCTTGTTAGCGATTTTGTCAGGATTTTCATGCAAGGGAAGCTTAATTGATCGATAGTTTCCATGTTTTGGAAGTAGTATCCCTTCTTCTATGCTCGATTATATGTATTTATTACAAAACGACATCAGTTAAAACGCCGTTCCTAAAGTTTCTGTAACACAAACCTTTATTATTTAGCAATTCATATCTCCTAAGTATTGGGGTAAAATACGAATTTCTGTAAGGCCATTCCATTCCATTGTTCGATTGTGTTTCAACGTATCTTACCCTGTTATCCCGAGGGAATCGTGACATTTCACGAAGCTTCGAGTCCGTTTGTTCTCCAAATATCTATTTATTTCGAGTTGTCAGCGATGTAATTTCGAGGACACAACGATTCTTGATGCTACACGAATATCAATGGATATTATGCAACTTGTCTGCGGACGAACTAGCTAATGCAAATTCTTTTTTATTTTATGAGTTTACAAGAGACCAGAATAGGTAAGAAAAACTGATTTTGATTTTGCTATATACATTGCACGAAGCATAGGAAAACAAATGTGCGTTGCAAAAGAACAAATATTAAATTGAAATGGAGACACAAAACACAATCAAAGATGTCGATTTAGGAAACAATTATTTAACAAAGTAATCACGTATTTAGAATACCTAAATGTAATGTGGATCAAATCAAAGTAGCTCCTTTTTAAACTCAATTTAACACTTTAATCCTTTAACTGATTTTAATCATCAATTGGTTTCCATATAGCATTTCCTAAAGTCATTTTTTGTTTGTTTTGAAATGTTATTTTGTGAATCATGAATATTTGAGCTTTAGTGAAGTGATGTTTATGAGCTCACTGTAAAAAAAGAATTCACAATTTGGATGCCAAGAAAGCAAGTAGTAATATTGTTTAGATACCTACTAGAGAATAGAGTATTTTACTGAAGCATCAATAGGTAAAATAATTATATTAATTTTCTTCGTCGTTTGTGAATGCGTATTTAATAGGGTCCTTCTATTTTAAATAAAACACTCTAATATTAAAAACGAAATGGTTTCGCTCGAAAAAGAAACGCTGCAATACCCAAGTCTCGAATTATCCCCAACGTTGGTGTTTTGCAAGGAAATTTACGGCTCTGTTAAAGGCGATGGCGATTTAGCGCGTTTTTGCAAATTTGCATAAAATCGATTCGCATTTTATTAACACCGGCATTTTATTTCCGAAAATAACCATCGGTACGTAGGAGCCTGGCCTCTAGAATTAGTCCGGTTTATATCAGAATCTCTAGTCTAAAACGATCTGCCAGTGGGGAAGTTGGAAAAAATGCTTTTGGAAGACTGGTTTATCACAAGGATTTTTTGCAAAAGATGCTATATTTTAGATAGTACACTTTACAAAAAGAAAAAAACGTCTTATTAGGTTGTTATTTCGTAACATCTTGTGAAGGACCTTAACAAACGACAACAAATTTAAAGGCATTTTCGAAATAGGGAATATGTTGAAAAAAAATATAACCAGTTCAATCTCCATCAAAGTATACGTCGAAAAGTGTTACATTTCAAGTGAGGGGAACTTAGGTCAAAGTCATATATGACTTTACAAGAAAAGAATGGGAGTACTTATGTAGGGTGTCCACTAATTAATGCTACACAATAAAATCACAAATTTCTTATTTAAAAATTTGATAATAACAAAGATACACGGTGACGAAGTTACAATTTTATTTTTGTTAAATATTTCTATTTAATATAATGTCCTTATGCTCTATGCTATGCTATATTTATGTTATGTCAATCTATAAATTATAAATCCAGCTCAATTGTTTTCAAGATCTCCATGTTATCCCCTCTTTATGTTATAAAATAATTTAAGTATTCGGTTATATTTGGTAGAGTTATCCTCTTGTTGAACCTTCAAGACGATGATCAATAAGCTAATAAGCACTCGTGAATTTCTAGCAAAAGGTGTCGTTAAGCGAAATACTTTTCAAACAAATTATCCGATGAAGCCCCAAAGGGGTGAACACTTCCTATTATGCATCGCTTGATTTGTTCAGCTTCCTTTTCGTCAGCTAATAAATCGTCAACTTTCATTAAATGCAAGATTAATAGCTATTTACAAAAACGAGCCTAACACCGGAGAGTCGTGTTTGCAATGCCCGGCTCCGGGAGTGAAGTCGTAGAGCGCCACCAGTTCTTCCCAACTAAACTGAAAAAGCTCCGCTGGTGTTGTACGGGGTTGTTAGGCACGCTTATCAAACAAAGAAACTCAATCTTAACAAGAAAACAACAATCTAAATTTACGGATCAATTTATTAGCTTCGAGGTTTTCTTTTTTTTTACAGCAACAATCTTACACTGAAATTTTTGCAGTTTAAAGGCGACAAGGAATTTTATTTATAAGAATATTTTAGAAAATGTATTATAGAATATTTATGAAATTGTGGAATCTAACAGACGAAGGAATGTCAAAGACTATTAAGTAAGTAATAATAATGGTATGATGATTGTACGGAGACCAATTCTGTTGTTAACGGTACTGTATGCCTTACAACTAAACGCTCTAAAAACTAAAATCCGAATTGATCATTTTGGTTTACCTAAGCTTATTACATATACGTATACGTGCGCTGGTAGCTGCACCAATTATAAATTTAGCGATAATAATATGTATCGATAAAGGCCACAATAATTATATCAATCGACCTGATAAACGAATGAATAAATGAAGAATAAAATTAGAATAAAATTGTTGAAAGCTATCTTAATGCTTGGCTGTCAATGCTTGATTTATATTTATAGATTAAAAGCGATTATATCAATCGGTCAGAAAAATAAATTAATAAGTAAAATTAATCTATCTTAAAGCTCTCTTAACGCTTGGTCGACAAGATTAAAATGATTAAATAAACTTAAGCTTCTGTACGATACCCCTTAGATCCGGTCGTAGAGCTCAGTAGTGGAGGTAGGAAATACCTCTGGTGAAGGCGCCGGCCCCTGTAGCAAATCCCAAGTACTGCTACTCGATGGCCCCGAGGGTAGAGCTAGCAGAGAACTTGTAGCCCGGTGATAAAACCCTCGCTTGTGTTGCAGGGCTACTGGAGGATCAACGGTCTCGATCTTGTAGGAAGAGCTCGGAAAGCCTCTAGTGCAGTATTTAAATCCCGATAAATCGGTCGTGTCACAACACAAACTAGAAACTCAACACAATATCCCCTAGAAGGGTAGTATAAAATGCAATACTAAAAGCTGAGTCAATATGACTGCACTAAAGCAAAAACCTTCCTTTATCACCGAAGGGTATTTCTAGAAGAACGCGATCATCGGTTTCAGTCGATTTGCTTTTTTCCACTTCCACGGAATCAGTCAGAAAAAATTGTGAGGTCGAGCAATGCCGTATCGTTCAACAATCCATCCAACAATTCGATACGAGGAATAATTCTAAGATAATAACCGACTTATTTCTCGTTTATTATGGTTGTAAAACGACGGCGCAAGCCACAATTAATGAGCTGAAATTAAATTGTTCAAGAAATACTAGAACATATTCCCAAACGAAATGACAAACTTGTAAAAATCTAAATCGACAGCAGCAATTATGGCAAATAGCCCATTCCTACTACCCAGTGCCACCAACAGTACCAACCGAATATTGCTAATATTGTAGCATGCCGCGTGGAAAGATAAATATCAGAGGTTCTAAAAAGTTATCAAAAGTTATGAAATATTTAAACCGAAAATAAAATATGAATTTAACGGATTTAATGAGGCTTTACAGTAGGCTTTATTAACCCTACTTAAAAATATAGAACGGTTTGCTGGCCGTTCTACGGTAATGTAATATAAATTAAGCAAAGTTTTACCAATAACACAGTATCCTATTTTAGTAATTTGATCAAACCTATGCGATCTGTGGTTCGCTTATCAACTAAAATAAATATAGTCACAAAGTGCCTAAAGGCTACATAAGAGAAAGGGATGATCAAAATAGCTACTCAAGGCCACAGCAGTGCAAGCTATTACAAATATATCATTAACCTATATGTAGAATAAAATTAATTTACATTAATAAATGCGGCAACTTTAAGCTTATTGTCAACAAATCGAATCAATAATTTTAAAATTAATTAACCGAAAAGTTCAACACTCAATAATTCTTACCGCAAAATATAGCATCTTTTGTTGCCAAATGTAGCATATAAAATGAACTTTAAAATCTTTTACACTGGCCAAATCAGACTGTTACCATCACATTACACAACGTAATATATAAATTCACCACTGAATATATTCACCAGATAACTAATAAAATTGTTCACCATAGACACAAGAATGGGGTAGCCCACGGTTTCAGTGAAACTAGCTTCATAAATTTTCACCACATTGGTGGTGTTTTAATATTTGAAGGCACGTAGCACGTTTAGGGTTGCCCCGTTATTGAGCCCTGTATCCCGACGGACGTCCCTAATTGCCTGGCAAGAGTCCCGATTAAAGCTTTATCTCTAACTCAAATACTAATAAAGATATACTCGTATAGTCTAAAATCCTAGCTAAATATTAATTACCGTTTTCGTATTTACCTGTGATGCAATATATCCCTATTTTCTAAGACTTGCGTCGACTTCAGCTAATTTACAATAGTTGGCGCAGATTTAGGTTTTCGCGATTGCAAGTATGTATTTGCCATTCCGGCACATAATGCGAGTTGTGAAAGATTTTTTCGCTGATAAATTCCCAATGGACTGACGAAAGAAATCGATTATCATCGGACTCCCTTGAAACTATTTTGTAATGTCAATTTAATTTTAAAATACCTTGTGCTCAATTTTATAAATATGTTGAAGATAAAAGGAAATTTTGCAACTTCGGAGAAGTACTTAAGCTTAATTACTCCCAAAACTGCCTACTAAATATGTACCTATACCTATGTTTTATAAAGAAAATATTATATTAAAATTAACTTGGTGTTGTATTTTGATTTTTTAATCGTACTCTTTTTTTCTTGCTTTTGTTTTGAAAAGGTACTAAAAATATGAATTTTGAAAACCGAAAATAGGCGTGTTTGGGGGGGCCACCCAAAAAATTAGGTAGTTATTTTTTTATTTATTTATTATTTTTTTCTCATAGACTAATATTTACTTGCGCTGACCTGCACATTTATGTCAACCCTAGGCATGTAGGTGTGTCAATTAGGCAATCATGGACAATAAGTCGTATTTTTATCCTCTCGATGAACATTTTTGCGATATTCCACCGAATTTTGCGCAGGAAACGATTGAATGCGGTTTACATCCCTGATACCGCTAACTGCTAAGCCTTTCTCTATAATAATATTTTTACAGGAAAAGGTTTCTGCGAAGCTAAATACCACCACCGCACCACCACCCTTTCCCTCCTCACTACCATCAAGTGACGCCGCCTTTTTGGCAGTAGTCGCCGCCCTCGGTCTCCTAGCAGCGATCACAGCTGGTCTACTGCTACACCTGTGCTTTTTCCACATCTACATATCGTTCCTGGGACTTACGACCTATGAGTACATCCGTCAACAGCGGCAGACCAACACGCAAGCGCCTGTTCCTAGCCAGAGAGAGTCGGAGAGTGTTGAGCTCCAAAGCGAGAGCGAGAGAAATTCTACTTTGAGGCACAGGCAAGTCACAGCCATCTTTATCCCAAAAGGGATCCATGAACTTATAATGGCAACATCGCATCAACTGAAGTCGGTGGTCATCAAAAATAATCAGTCACCTTTTTATAGAAATGCCATTTTCTTTGTATAAAATTTTCAAATAACATTTGACCTGTGTGTGGCAAGCCTTAAGACAAAAATTTTAGGTAATTTTTTAATGTTCCATCATGCAGAATCTAATGGCAAAAACTGGATCAACAAAAAAATATGCATAAAAGAGTTTCCCATATGATGCAAATTTTTCCGCAAGCAGTGTATAGGTATATATTTTTTTAGATTTCAAGTAGTTGTAATATATCCTGACAATGTCCTTATCAGGACATCCTTAAGATCTCTTGGCAGGATGTCTTTGAATATAGGTCTTTTGAATATTCAGATTATAGAGTGGCATAGAAATAAACAAAAATATATGATGATTACATGCACACAATATTTAAAAATATATTCCGCTTTAAATCAAAGATCGGTAACCCTTTGCCTTTGCTTATGGACCTTCTCAGTACACTTCTGTGCATTTCCCTAAGTAGGTAGGTACTTTATCCTCATAATTTTATATCTGAAAAAAAATTCACCCTACACACAGAACACATGCTCAGACAATCATCTGGTCCAGTTTTAAGCTTTAAATAATTTTTTTTTTGGAAAAAAAAACAGATTATGGCACACAAACATTGCCTCAAAAATGAAAAAACAAATATCAGCCGCTTACCTCGATAAGATTTTTCTAGGAAATAACTGCTCGCTCAAAATCTAGTCAGTACTAAAATATGTTAGTCAAAAGTTTTAATTTGTGCTTAATTTTCTCCGCTATTTTGCCTGTTCTCGACCATCAATATCACCACCGTGCATTGTTGCCGCTGCTTCTGCATCATGGCTCATTTTGGGATGAATATGGCTAGAAAGATAGCTGTGAGCAACTTCATGAAATAAAGAACATAATGTAATAAGTTTTGTATAAATGATCAGAATGTATTGTTTAAGACGGTTAACAGTGCCGCCAAATAGCCTCTCGTTTTTGAGAAATTGCCCAAAATTAGATTTCATCTATTGGCTTTAAAGGCATTTCCTTCGTATGTATAAGAAATATGTAACTTTTTTCTTCAGAAACTGACAAATTAAAATTTTTAATCCACAACGTTTCGGATCCCCGTTTCTAATTATTTTTTTTAAATAACGTTTTGAAATTTTTAATTTTTATTTTTTTAGTAATTGATCGTGAGTCAATTAATACACACCATGTTGTGATATCTCGGGAAAATAGTAAAATATTTTAATTTGCATATTTATTCTTTTATGGGACTAATAAACGTTTATTATAATTTTTATTATAATTTACTGGCTTCTTTTGTCAAATACAGACCTGTGAACCTGGAATGCGAAGGAAGAACAAGGACCACTTTCTTTAGCTGTACAGTTTTAGAAGAGACGTTTTCCAGTTGCAATCCAGAACCTACTCCAACGCCTCCAACTACTCCACAAGATTGCCAAATGTGCGTAATGAGCAACAATTCTGTAAGTTCTGTAAACTGAAAATAATGGTTATGAAATTGAGCCATCTAGCTTGTAGTAAAAACGCAGAAGCTTCATTAACTGTTCGTCAAATCTGCATATTGCATATGAAGCAAATTCTTGATTGAAAAGATTTTGCGTAAATTACGGAAAGAATTACGTTTTGCTTCTGATAATATAGAAATTTCAACACCGATGCCAACTTAAAATTAAGAATAAATTATTTCGAAACGTTAATACAAAGAATTTCAAATGCTTTATTGAATTTCTAGGTAGCTCCCGAAATTAAAATCCCCCCGAAAAAGGTGCGCCGGAAATGGAACTGTTGCGTGTCCGTGCCGGATAGTCCCGACGACCCCCACAGTCCCCCCGAGCCGCGCTGCCTCATGTCGCTGTGTAAACACAAGGCCAAAAGCAAAAAACTGCCCCCCGTGCTGGAGGGGCGACCCCACCGGACGCACGGCTACTGGTCCAGTGCGAAGCTGAGGTTGCTCTTTAGGGTTTTAGGTGAGTCAATGTTTTTCGCAGTATTTATACCTTTGACATTAACACTAGCTAGCATTTAGGTTTCATACATTCGCAATAAATTGCTGTTATAGATTCATGGTAGTAGAAATTAGTCTATATCTCATGCTAATTATCCTTCGAATATTTGATTATTTTTTTATGGCAGTGGCACTCGACGAGCGGTGTGTGTGTGTGAAGATGTTGATTGACACGGTTCAAAACAGATGTAGATTGTAATTAGAGGGAAGTAGATGTCCTGGGAGTGAGTTCCACAGTGATGCAGTGCCCCAGACAAAGGAGTCCTTGTACAGCGACGTTCGAGGTGTTTTCAGTTGTACGATGAACTGGTGAGCCCTAACCGTCTGTCGTGACTGTCTGACAGGTGCGGGCCAAATCCTGGGAACATCTGCCATAAAAATATCTAAAAATCAGGAAAATCTCAGAAGACATTGCGTTGCCCGTACCGCATCAGAGGGCTTCAGAGTTGCGCGCGCATTACATTGTTGACGAACATCATATCTTTAGAGTCTAGCGAATCACTGTCAACTGAAGAAATGTTTTTTTTTTTATTTTTAATGTGTATAAAGTTTGTTTTCTTCATTTTGAGCATGCCTTGGGTTAGTTTTGGTTAGTTACTTCTGGTTGCGCCCCCGTAGCGATCGAAGCGAGCGGAGGGCTATGCCTGAAGTGTAATATTAGACATTTTTGTCAACAATGAGATGCGCGCGCAATTCTAAAGTCCTATGATGCGGTAGGGGCAACGTCTTGTGGAAATCCCGGCCACATATCTATGGTGTTCCAGACTATCCAGATCCTGGGTCAATTCCGGGTCGCCGACGAGACGCACAGCTCTCTTCTGAATGGAATCCAGCAGCTTTAGGGTGTTCTCAGGTGCATCATAAGATAATTTACACAAATAGTGCACTATATAAAAATCGGCCTTTCCCATTGGTCGATTCGCATGGCCCTCCGCTCGCTTCGCTCGCTACGGGGGTTCAAGAAAAGGAAACTAACCAGGAGCTAACCCAAGATATACCCAAAATCAAGAAAAAAAGCTGTTTAGAAACATAATCTTTAACAAAAATAAAAAAAAAGCAACGGGGTTCGAACCCGCGTTTTCCAGGTGAAACCCAGCGATCTAAACCTCTACACCACGAGAGCTCTTGATAGAAATCGATTGCATCACGCAGACATATCGTAATACGAGATGGATCAACCAATAGGAGTGGTCGATTTTTACATAGTGCACTATTTGTGTAAAGGATCTTTAAATGCTTCTCAGGTGCGGCACCCCAGATGTGTGAGCAATATTCTAACAGCGGCCTTATTTGCGCTTTATAGAGCAAGAGTAGCTGCTGCGGTGTATATAGTTTTTGTTGCCAAATAGCGTACCAAGCTTCTGCAATGCTGACTTTGTGATGTTAGCAATGTGGTCATGCCAGGACATATGGCTGTTGACCGAGACATCCAGTAGTCCAATTGACGAGGATGAAGGAATGTCCTGCCATGATGATGTCAGGGCACGCCGTATTGCTTTCTTGGTAAACGTGGCTGCTTGGGTTCTTACAGCATTAAATTGGACCAAATTTCTTGTCGCATCATGTTCGAACATTCTTCAGATCTTGATTAATTGTTGTAATCTGCTGCCGTCTGCAGTGATACATCTCAGTCGCTGGTAAAGGTGTTTCTGATCTAAATTGGGAGACAAGGGTCCTGTCATCTGCAAAACTGTAAAGAGAATTATTGGTTTCGGTTAGCAGGGCATTGATATAGATGAAAAACAGAAATCAAACTTGGTGAAAGTATGGCGCCCTGAGGCACTCCCGTATTTATGATGAATGTGTCTGAGATGTGCCCATCAATTGCAACGTGCAGAGATCGGTTCGTAAGGAAACTGGCAAGCCAGCAGTCCGAAGGACGGCAGTTTGCTGAGCAATTCGTCTTGCCAAACTGAATATGTCTAAATCTGTTTTAGCGAACGCCATATAGGAACGAATTCGAGAACAAAGTTGGCCATAATTGGAAAAATGGGCATAGACTCAATCAATCAATATCATTTATTTCCAACATTACATGACATGTGAGGCCGAGGCCACCGCTGTTTAATAGTTTGACAATTGCGGATGTTTATAGTCCGTAATGCAGTACAGACTTTCACACAGCACACGCGTTTACAAACACTGCGTGCATAGGGGGCTGGCGTCAACCCTGTCAGTAATGGCAAGTGGCAATTTGGTTGAGCTATCAAGTTACCTAGGCTGATCCTTTCAACTGTGTTTAAGTTAGAGATTACCAATGGTATATTAGCAGTGTTTAGATGTTTTAGAATGTGTTTTAGATACAGTTGTAGGGAAAATCGTGAAAAACCTTACTTCTCGTTAGACAGTTACAACATAAAGTATGTACAATATTTACAATATGGTACAATAGAGAGAATAGTTACATATGTACAAGGTGTTTGGAATGTAACATTGTTACTTCCAGTTCAGGGTCTTTTATAGCAAGACCAGGTCTTTTGACAAGCTCCTCCCCCTTGTCCGACCAATGGTGGAAGGAGTCTATCTCTGGACTAGTCGTCTGTCGTCTGTCGTCTCGCTGGGTATACTCGAAATTTTTTGATTGCACTTCTGTGCTCCTGTTACTTGTTCTTTTTTGTGATCGAGTTTTTCACTGAAAATGACTTTATTGATCGTTATATGTGTAGGATATATACATTATATTTACATTATTTACAATCTATGCTCATGGTGGAATGGGCATAGAAGGTAATGTATATACAGGGTGTCCCAAATTCGAGCCTCATCATTGGGATCTCGGAAACTAAAAGAGATATGAGGTTGATTAAATGGAGGCAAAGTTGCGTAGTTTGATGCTGATCAAAATGCCACCTTACAAGTTTAAAAATTCCAAATACTTCCGAAGATTTTTGTAAAAAAACGAATATTCGCTATTTCATTTTTATTTTTTATGACTCTATTTGAATAGATATAACAAAATAAATTTCACATTTCTATTGCTACTTTTTCTGGTCTTCAAGATGGTGTTTTCATATTTTCAAGCCGACGTTTCGTCTTTGAGCTGCCATCGTCAACTTTGTTTTTTTAAATACGGCCTTGGATTTTTTATTACGGATTTTAAAAGCTTCTAAGGTCCCAAAACCAATGTATGGCACTTATTCGAAAAATTAATATTAGTGACATTTTCCATAAGAACTCATGTGTTAGAGAGAGACAGAAAATAGATTTTTAATAGGATTAAAAACAAAAACCTTTTTTTACGCATTAAGGCTTTGCATAAAGAAAGCTTAAAAACTATCATAAGAAGTGGTTAATAAATAATATAATTATTAAAGTGTCAACCCTCAAACCATAGGCTCTAGGCTATATTTTTAGCAATTTACCCAAGTAAATAGTTGTGTGGGATTAGATTTGGAACAAATAATAAATTTCACATTCTCATTGTTGTATCGCACTTTTTCGAAAAAATCATTTTAATGATTTCCTGGTAAGATCTTACCAAAAAAATGTGTTTTCTGTCTTTCTCTAACACATTAGTTCTTACGAAAAATGCCACTAATATGAATTTTTCAAATAAGTCCGATATATCATTGATTTTGGGACCTTAGGAGCTCTTAAAATCCGTAATAAAAAATCCACAGCCGTATTTAAAAAAACAAAGTTGATGATGACGGCTCAAAGAGGAAACGTCGGTTTGAAAATTGTACACCATCTTGTAGAACAGAAAAAGTAGCAATGAGAATGTGAAATTTATTTTGTTATATCTATTCAAATGGAGTCATAAAAAAATAAAAATTAAATCGCAAATATTCGTTTTTTTTTCAAAAATCTTTGGAAGTGTTCGGATTTTTAAAACTTGTAAGATGGCGTTTTGATCAGCATCAAATCGCGCAACTTTGCATCCATTTAACCGTCCTCATATCTCTTCTAGTTACCGAGATCCCAATGATGAGGCTCGAATTTGGGACACCCTGTACACGCCCTATTTAGGATTTAACGGATCCGCCACTAAATAGTAGGTATATGTTTCTAAAAGGTTTCAATAGGATGGGTCCAGGGACGCTCATCTCCGACATTTTTTGAATCTTCTGTTTAGGTCTCGATTTTCAGACTATAAATAAGACATTCCTGGAACCTCTAGTTTTATAACACTATTCATATTGATAATAAATTAACACAGTATTGGAGAGGGTGTAATAACAATTTAATTTCAGGTAATTTAGGTCAACAAAAACGACGGAACCAATCCCAGACGCAAGCCAACTCAGGGCAGGCTCCGAAAGCCAACCAAGTGGTACCGCATCACAGTGGTGCCGCTAATTCCCCCGTCCCCATTCAGACTGTAAGCAATTTGGTGCCGGTACCCTATTATCCAGAAGTGTCCAGAAGGGCGAACGCTTTGCCATCTTTACCTGCGCCTCCAAGAAGGTATGAGATTTTTTTTAAATGGTTCCGTGTAATACAAAAACATGACTGTAAATAAATAGCAGATTTAAATTTTTTAAAATCCATAAAATATTGTCTCGACTTTTTTCATGGTACATAATAAATCTCGGAGTTGGGCAACTTTTTTTTAATTTTGCCAGCTATGTATTATCTAAGGTTTACTAGATCCACTTAACCTCATAGCGTGCATTCTAAATGATGCATACACAGGCAGAACGAAAGTTGGCTAGAAATAAATTAGGCAATGGCTCTGCTGATGATCTTAACCCTTTCGGCCCTGAATACCAATTTTTTTGATTTTATTGAAATATATTACTATTTGAGTTATTATTAAATTAAATAAAAGATTCTTAGGGTTCAAACTTTAATTTTTGAAAAAGGGGATGACTTAACTCCTGGTACATAGTTGTATCATCAGGAATTTTGAGTGGTACAAATATGTAACAACAGCTTCGAGTAAAAACTTAAATTCAAAAATTACACCTTTATTTGGGAAAAAAATATATCACATGCGGTATACGGTATATCTATCAGTGAGTATGGTATAACATGAAACAATTTTTGCATAAGGGTACATTACATTCAGGGCCTATTTTACCATTAGGCCAAATAGGCCCGGGCCTAGGGCCCCATGGCACGAAGGGCCCGAAATGTGCAACATAAAAAAACTACATAGTTATAAAAATATTTTTTTAAAAATACATTTTCTCATGTGAGGTAGTACATTTTCATTTGTATTCTTAATTATTCTTATTCAGTTTTAAAGTGACGTTTGGACTGTTTATCATCATGTTGTACCCGTGTCTGAAACTGTTTACCCTAGAAGGTAAAATTAAGGTAAGTTATATAGGTATATACCTTCTATGTAATTAGCTAATAGATTTTTTTCGTAATTTGTTTTTTATTGTCTTGAAGTTTAAAATAAATTAATAGAACACATTTTTATTTTGTTTTTAATTTCAGATTATTAAGTACGAGTTACAACTATAAAAGTGGTAGTGAGAAGCGGAAGAATAATAAATTAAAGGAAAATGAAAAAGAAAAGCAGAAAAATGCAATGTTGATTTATCTTCTGACGGCGCAAGAAACCCAGGATATGTTGAAAGAAACGTCTAATTTAGTGTATGAAGAAGCAAATCCAACCAGTAATAATCTTACAAGTAATTCAGAAATTGACAATGCAACCAATAAGAAGGATCTTACTTCTTAAGAAGGCAACGAGGCAATTCCCCTTGATCTAGCAGACTGGCCGAAGAATATAAGCTTAGATTTCCAGGAACATTTTATTAAAAACATACAAGAACAAAATATAGACAAAATAAGTGGGTGTGCGAAACAATTTCACGGTAAAAAAAACCAGGCAATTACAAAATTCAGGATTTTGCAAAGTAAAAATAAATGACGAAAAGTCCTCCGTGAGTGGTTAGTGTTTAGTCCCAAACCTGGCTGTGTTTACTCTTATGTATGTAATTTTTTTTCGAAGAAAGGTGTTACCATTAGCCTCAGTGTATTTCTGTTAATTTAAATATTATTTTATTTTACTAATTTATGTTTTGGTTCAATAAAACTTTTTTTTTTATCTTATTTCGTGTTTGTTCTCTGGTTTTTCTAAAATCTATTAAAATGAATGGAAATTTATAAATACTGGAAAAACTTAATTCAAATCTGAATAAAAAACTACATTATAAATAATATTTTTAGTTCGAAATCGAAACAAAAAATATTTCATTTTCCAGGCGTCTCATAAATGAAACGGAACTAGCCAGCGCCCTAACACTTCTTCAGCAGCAACAGCGTTGCGGGAGACGCCCCTCGTCGCGTCGGCGTCGACGCAGCGTCGTCCACCGTCAGAAGACGCCAGCTCTGTCGCCGATACGGGAGAGTGGGCTCAGCAATCCGGCATCGCCGTCCAGACAAACGTGCGCTATAGCTGGCACGTGTACTAGGCCGAGTTAGTATACCGCAATTTTGCGAACTATGCTCAAAGTGTAGTGGAACTGATATATTTCGTAATTCATTCTACTGTTTGTATATTTTAGAGCAAAGCAAGGTGAAGAGAAGATATATGTAAGTTAAGTCATTGCATTGTCCATCAAAACGATTTGAAATTAAATAAAATGCAAAATATATTTATACTTGACTCGGAGTATTTCAAGGTAAACGGTCGACGTTTTTTATTTTATCATTCCTAATCTTAAACAATATTATATGAATCTATCTCACTACTATTTTTATGACTATTTGCGCCCTAGATATATAGATACCTTCAGTAATTATTGCAACTTTGTCTCGTCTTCATCGTGCGTTTACTGTGCGTAACTCTCAACCAACATTAAATCTATTTTGGAAAATCTTTGTCGCTTTCACTATAGTATTTTTAATACCTATTTGGAAGTGCCACTCATTTTAGTAAATTAACGTATGAACACACAATTGATATTTCATATAAACAGTATGATCACAAATATTATTTAATTTCATGATATTGAACATAATAGCAAAGTTTACAGAATAAATATATTTTATTTAGTAAATTTTGATAATAGCCTGTTGATATTCTAACTAGTCCAAACACCAGAGTAAGCATTTCGCTATTCGAACAATGAGTTTCCCTGTTGCCGACTCGCCTCCCTCGCCCACGCAACTGCTGGCTCAGCCGGGCAGTCCTTTCGCTTCGCAGTGGTTTGGTACGATATAACAAATGATTAACGACCGTACCCTAAAAAGCCTGCTTTTTGAAGACCATCAAGGGAGTGATCGAACTGTTTAGAATATCTTTAAACTTATGTCAATTGCTATGGACGTTCTATGCTGTTAAGTGATAATAATATATAACTAAGTATATTATATTTTATATAAATAATAATTGTTAAGATCATCGAAGTTACCTTAATTAAGATCATTCAAAAGCACATCTGTTTATTAATCTTAAACTATATAAGGTGTTTTAGAAAAAAACTTATATGCTTAATGCACTAAGTTACTTTCAAAGTAGTTTAGGATCTAGATTTAAGACAATTATTAAAGCGTCGAAGCTCTAAAAGTTCCACAAAGCACATTATACAAACTAGAACATCCAAACAGAGTAATGGATTTCGAATTTAGATGGAATATGTCTACAAATATTTCCCGGGGCAAAATTAGAATTACGATAGAAATTCTACATTTTTAAAGTTATTTAGTTTAAAATGTGATTCTATCCAAAGCAAGAATGTGTGTAAAAAATAAAATACCTATAAAATGGTGAGAAATAAATTACCAATGGCCCTGTTATAAACTAACCCAAACTAACTGTAATAAAGCATTCATAATTATTGTAAAAAACAGTTTAAATATTTAATAACGGTTTGATTAAATGAAATAAAATGATAACGCGAACCTCCCATGCATAAGAAATAATTTGTTTGTGGTTTATATAATTTTGCTAGTTCTGTTGCGGCACTTTTTCTGCTACGTTATTCCATACATTTAAAACTTCAGCCGGTGACTGTAGTTTTAACAACAGCTTTGTCATAACGTCTTTTAGTATCTGACCATACCATTTCAATGGCATTGGTAGGGTGGTAGCCTGAGCCAATACCTCAGGTAATGCCTGAGCATGCACGCAATGACCATGCTCCGCAGCGTATCTTTCAACATGGTCACTTTTCCGGCACTGTTTGCTTTTCCACCAAATTTCAAACAGAATCTTTCAAAAGATTATTTGAAAAAGGGATATTCTTCTTTGTAAGCTCCAGCTTTTTCTCGGAATTTCTTCTTCTAGATGACTATGATTAGTTGCCTTATCCAGTATAATTGAGAATGGTTCTTATAAGTCTGCAATAACTTGATATCTAGACCACTTCTCAAAATTTACGGTTTCATATCATCGTAATAATCACCTGTTTTCTCACTACATTTAAAAATTAGGGATGTATTTGTCACAAATCCATTTTTATCTCCGGTATGAGCAATCCAGATTTTTTTTATTACTGTATCTACTATCATTTTGCCACATTCTTCTATCCCCACTTTTGTTAAAAACTCTTGTCTCATCCAGAAAAATCGGGTTATATATGTTCTGTTTTTTAGCATCTTGATATTTATTTAAAAATAAAATTCTCTTCAATCTTGCAACACGTTTTTCTGATTGAAGTTGAAAATGAAAGTAAAGATTTTTTTTTATTATTATTATTTTTTTGTTAATTATAAAGGAACCTAGCCCCGGAGAGGTTCGCGTTACAAAGCCCGACCCTTGTCGTGGGGTCGTTTGAGCGCTACACGTTCTCGCCAGCTAAACGGAAAAAGCTCTGCGGGTGTTGTGCAGGGTGACTAAGTCAGCTCAAAAGAAATCAACAAATACTTAATTTCAAACTATCCAGAAAACTAGAAAAATTGTGGCACTATAATCAACGAACTTAACCTATCAAGGAAACACTCTAAAAATTTAAGGAACAATATATTTGCCGTTCTTTTTTTTTTGAAAAACACAGCAACAATCTATCTGGAGAAAAAGGTTCAATTAAAATGTGGTTAAGTAAAGACAAAAGAAGGTTAAATGACTGCTAAAGTAATTGATAAAATAAACAGAGTACAATGTGAAGATTGTACAGAGACCAATTCAGTTGGAAATACTCGGTTCTATATGCCTTACCACTAAATGCACTAAATACTACTTATCAAAGTGATCACTTGACGTTGCCTAAGCTTCTTACAACTAGGTATACGTGCGCTAATAGCTGCACTGATTTTAGATGTAGCAATAATAGTATGTAGCAACGAACGGCTACTATAATTAAATGAAATGACTCGACAAGTTAATAAGAGAACCGAACTAGAATAAAACTATTGGAAGTATGGCGGACGCTTGATTAATATGATAAAGAGATAAAATTCAGAGCGGTTATATCTCCCGACTAATGAATGAAAAGAATGAAATTATCCAGCCAGCGCTTGACTTTTATTAAAATGAGAAAACAATTCAAAGCCATCAGATTAACTGGTCCGACAAACCAGTGAATAAATGTAAATTAAATTAATTAAAATCAATGAGCTACCTCAGAACTCGGCGTTCAATGTTTGATTTATATGAATAAAAGAAAACGAAGAGTGATTATACTAAATGGATAAATATACGAAACAATGAGACACAAAGCTTATAGTACGATACCCAGATCCAGTCGTCGAACTCTGGTGGAGACGCCGGCACTTATAAATACCCAGGAGTGGGCTCACGATGGCCTCCAGTGAGGGAACCAAAGGTGGTAGCCCTTCGATAAGGGTTCTGGCCCTCTGTAAATCGTTGTATTCCTTCGAAAGAATGGACTTCTGGCCCTCCAGGGAAGAAAACTTCTAGCCCTCCAGAAAGAAGTTGTGGCCCTGCTTCTGGCCCTCCAGAAAAAGTTGTGGCCCTGCTTCTGGCCCTCCAGAAAAACCCTGAAATAATCCAGTGCGCATTAAACGAAGCCCCCTTACTTTAATAAAAATCATAGACCGCATAAATACGTCTTCTTTATAAAACAAAATTTCCCAGACAAAAAAAAACCCATGGACTAGCAATGCAATAAAGCAAATAAAAGAGATATTAAGGTTCAGACAACTTGAATATAAAAAGATAGGTATGAATCACCCCTAAAAGAATATATAAACTTATGGGGAAGTTTATATGATCAAAATTAAAGTTGCATTAAAATACAAATTCGGATCAGATAAAATGGGGTAGATAAGATAACAC
>MU184794.1:87107-132676 GCA_016904865.1 Pissodes strobi | reverse complement strand
TTTTCATTTATGTTAAAAAATTTGGACATTTTTGACAGCTGTTACCTAGTTACCTAGTGATATATGTCATATATTCAAATGACATCTATCAATATAATACGAAGAAAAAATGACGGCAGTCAGCGTCAAATGTAGACAGTCCTAACTGTCATATTAACCGAAATGTCTTTTGCTCGATTTGGTCAGTTTTTTTAAATCAACTTTCGTCGATATTATGTAATGTTTTATTTACGTTAAAAAAATTTGACATTTTTGACAGCTGTTACTTTACTTTCTTAGATGACATATGTCATACGTTCAAGTGACATCTACTAATATAATACAATGAAAAATGACAGCAGTTAGCGTCAAATGTATAGACAGTCCTAACTGTCAAACTAAATAAAATGTCTTTTGATCGATTTGGTCAGTTTTTTAAATCAACTTTCTTACATATTCCGTAGTTTTTCTTTTATGTTAAAGAGTTTTGGCATTTTTGACAGTTTTTACTTTATTTTCTTAGGTGACATATGTCATACGTTCAACTAACATCTATCAATGCCGCACAAAGAAAAAATTACAGCAGTAAACCTCAAATGTAGACAATCCTAACTGTCCAATTAACAGGCGCGGCTTCTCAGTAAGGTCATTTGGTAAATGACCCACCTAATTTTAATTTAACTGTAGGTTTTTTTTAATTATCAGCTGATAATTATTTTTTTCTTCAAACGTCAATAAATTCGTCATTACTCGACTGTGTAGGCGGCCCTGAAGTTTCGTTTTTCCTCCGCCGGAGCTTTACTTTTCACTTTTCCGCCGGCGCCGGCGGAGGTAAAAGTGTTGTCATAGCAACATAGATACAATACAAATAGACAACAAAATAAGCGTCAACAACTCAAGATTTATACAATTTGTATTTATCACTCAATTTGTGGCTGCATTTCTAAAAATCACTAATTTAGGATCAAATTGGTTATTATTTAGTCAAACTTACTCAATAACTGCTTATCAATAAGGAATTAAAACGCAATCGGAGACGCAATCTTAAAAAAATAATTATTGTTGACAGTGTCCACTGACAGCTTTATGTTACATTACTATAGCAACAACCTGTGCCTATTCACCGACACCGGTCTAAACCGCCTTGCGAACCCACTTATCTTTAATAATAATTAGATATTATTACTATTAAAAAGAAATGTTTTGCATTAATTTGTGGACATTTGAAGAAAAAACAGCATATTTTATTTGGAGGAAAAGTTACTTTTCAAGGCTTGCTCTCTATTACTCTCTCTGTTAACGTCACACAAAGAAAATATGACAGCTGTAAACGTCAAATGTATAGACAGTCCTAACTGCCAAATTACTGAAATTTTTTTGGTCGATTTGGTCAGTTTTTTAAATCAACTTTCGTCGATATGGTGCAGTTTTTCATTTATGTTAAAAATTTGGATTTTTGACAGTTGTTACTTTATTTTCTAGATGACATATGACATATAGTTCGCCCAGCCGTTGTTGACCCTCGAAACGCATGCAATTGCATGCGTTTCGAGGGTCAACAACGGCTGGGCGAACATTACATTCAACTGACATCTATCGATGTGACACAAAGTAAAAAATGACAGCTGTTAACGTCAAATGTACAGCCCTAACTGTCAAATTGGTTTGCCAATAAAGCAGCATCGAAAAAGATAACTTTTAATATTATACTTGAACATATTAAGCGAATATTATCGAGGATGTATAACTGTCAATATTGACAACTTTTGCGGTCGTCGAACCCGAAGGGCTCTACTCAATCATACGTAAATAAAGGCTAAATTAATGTTATTTCGATGGTATATCGATCATATTATACACTTGCATACGTGCTGACATGATTTTGACAGCCGTCAAAATGATGTCTAAACCACTAGCCAAATAATATCTATAAGACACTTAGATTTGGTAAGAGTAAGGATACCGCGCATAACATTAAGCCAATATACTGAAATTGAAGCCTTTTCAGAGCGGCGGCCATTGTTTATGTGGCAAACACATCTATTGTTGTGGCGATGCTATTTTGCAGTTATTTTGTGAGTTTTTGAACAAAGAGAGATAAAAACTAAGATTCATAATGATAAATTGTTCGGCATATGGTTGCAAGAGTCGAAGTGAGAAAAAGGAGCCTGGAATTTCATTTCACAGGTAATTACTGTCTGCTGACCTTGTAGTTTATTTGCATATTTCTTGTTTTAATAATAATGCATAATGTATACATTGCGTTACCTCTCAGTATATCATGGTAGGGATCTTTATTTAATTATCGAGAGTAATTTGATACCCGATCTTGGATAGTTTCAGTCATCAAATAATAAACAAAGCCATAAATCTTCTTCAAGCACAGTCATTCAACAGTGGCGTAGGTAATATATTTTTCATACTGTACCTATAAAATGGCTATATTATTTTACGACTGAAAATTACTTTAATTTATTAATTATTATTTATTACTTATAATTTCAATTAATTTATTGAAGTTTCCCAGTAATTTATGTCGCAGCTGGTAACAGGTTTTTTCCCATGTTATCTGTCCTCTTCTTTCCTAGCCTAAGATAAGACACCTATCGTCTTAAAAATTAGACAACCATAGATGATAGTTTCAATAGTCATAAGTGCATAGCAATATTCCATACTAACGTAAACTAACCCGAACCGTCTTAGAGCAACCTAAAAACAAAATCGTTTACCGTCAAACTGAATGTTCCGGTAAGTGACGTTCTGTATAAGTCCCAAGCCGCCGTCCACGTGCGTTTTGTTATTGTGATGACTTGGCAGTAATAAACTTCGACTACATGCAAAATGTACACTTACCAGAAGTTCCAGTTCAAGACTTGCTTTATTTAACACAGCTAACAGTTAATATTTTTGGTATACACAACTGTAAGACTGGCAAAGCATTCATCTATATTTTCCATGAAGGTGTCGAAAATAAGGAACCAAACGTCTTGGAGGCTTCTGGAAAGTGTATCTTAAGAGGTTATCACATAATTAAGGTATTGATTATATTATTTTCTCGAAAGCCACTAAATGTTAGTACCTTTCTGAAATAAACGACTCATATATATTATTTGTAGCTATCTAAAATATCATATCCAAAGAGAAAAGTTGAACATTAATTAGTCACAAATTCCTTTTATTCTGCGAACAAGTATATTTGTATCTATGTACATGTTTACTGCTATTCAAAATAGTAATTTTCTTGTGGCATTCAGAGTTCAACATTCTTTTCCAAATAATGGAAAATTAAATGGAATTAAGAAAACCTTAGATTTATAATTGGTGTTGTAATGCTAAACAAGGGCCAGCACCTGATCTAGTTAAATTTGATTCGACAATTAATTACTTTAAAAAATTATTTTAAATTGTTCCAAAATTAAAGTATCGAATTAAATCAAGGGAGAGAACGTTCAATTAAAATAATAAAATTATTTTATTAAACAAGATTTAAAAACAAATTGAAGTCTAACTTTCACGAAGTAATGCCAGAATCGCGAAGAAGGGTTAATCATTTTGCCTAATAAAAGTATACGAAAAAAGCACCTAACACACCTTGATTAAAAATAAAATCATTTACCATTGGAATATATTTGAAATATACGGCATGGTGGTTAACTTCACAAAATTCGAGATTCGATTTTAAACGCGGATGACTTATATTTTAGATTTTTATTCGACTGCATTACGCAACTGGAAAAATCTAACTTCAAGAAATATCAAACACCAGATGCACGCTTCAAAAACCAGGTTCCCCCAAACTTTGTTTTAAAAAGAAAACCATTGGACAGGGAGCGGAATTTAAAAACCATGTGTGAGCTAAATTCAATGACGAAATTAAGAACACTCGGGGGATTGGAATTTACAAAACAAGTTAAAACTCGAATAGCTGTTTTCGGCGAAAAATGGAGCGTTTTGCGTCATAACACACTGCACGTGTTTTTATTGCCGCAGGTGTGCAGATTCCGGATTTTTCTGGGAACAAACAAGTCGCGTAGCACGTCATTCTCCCGAAAAATATGGGGACACAGTCTGACCAGAATTTTCACTTGTAGCACGTCACGTCGTAATGTCCAAATGGGACTCTGAAAATTTTATAGTCAGAAAATAATCTTCACTTGCAGCACGTCGTAATGTCCGAAATGGGACTCGGAAAAATTTTCTAGTCAGAAAATAATCTTCACTTGCAGCACGTCGTAATGTCCGAAATGGGACTCGGGAAAATTTTATAGTCAGAAAATAATCTTCACTTGCAGCACGTTGTAATGTCCGAAATGGGACTCGGGAAAATTTTATAGTCAGAAAATAATCTTCACTTGCAGCACGTCGTAATGTCCGACGTGGAACTCGGGAAAATTTTATAGTCTGAAAACAATCTTCACTTGTAGTACGTCGTAATGTTCAAATGGGACTCGAAAAAATTTTAAAGTAAATTTAATTTTTCAAGCTTGTTGCTTGTAAGGGAATATAAGCTTATTCCGCTCCACTAAATTGCACCAGACAACAGAAAATGTTTGGGATTTGAGTCGTCAGTGACATCTATTCGCGAATGGGTTTATTTCGTGCAAGTAATTATTTAGAAGCACAAGTACGCCGTTTTATACCTACAATTTGTGGATTTATTTCACTATAGATTACCACATTTAATAGTGACATCTATTCGCGAATGGGTTTATCTCGTGTGGTTGGTAATTTGGGATCGCAGTACGCTATTTTATACCTACAATTTATGAATTTAATTTACTATAGATTACTTTAGTATACAGTGTCTTTCAAAAGTCCCGGAACGGTCTCGTATTTCACAAACGGCTCGGAAAAAAAAGTAAAAATTAGTACTTGGTGGTTTTAGAACATGCCTGGTCCGATGGTAATATCGGCAATGTTGCCACGTTTACACTTTTTGAGATAAAGTAAACAACTTTTTTTTTAAATGCAAAGCCCATTCAATTTTTACTGCATTAAATTCAGCGCGCCTCGGTTATTAAATCCTCCAAATATCAAATTTTTATTTGAACTAGTTTTTGAAATGCAGCAATTTTGCACTTTCGTTCAAAAGCCCAGAATGGTCTCGTATTTCACAAACGGCTCGAAAAAAAAAGTAAAAATTAGTTCTTGGTGATTTTAGGACATGCCTGATCCGATGGTAATATCGGCAATGTTGCCACGTTTACACTTTTTGAGATAAAGTAAACAACTTTTTTTTTATGCACAGCCCATTCAATTTTTACTGCAATAAATTCAGCGGGCTTCGGTTATTAAATCCTCCAAATATCAAATTTTTATTTGAAGTAGTTTTTGAAATACAGCAAATTTGCACTTTCGTTGAATCGGTTTCGTATTTCACATGTTGGCATTTTTTAAATTTGCTGTTGCTAGGCAATCAATTAACTATTAATCAATGTCAACGCTTTTCAAAGCGCGTTCGTCAACATTAAATTTGAATTGACTGAGGGTCAGCGAATTGATATTTTGCGGTTTCGTGGTTTTCGTGATAAAACTAGATCATATCAGGAAGTTTGCGACCTTTTCAATGAACACTACCCTGAGAGGCAAATCAAAAAAATCCATAGTTTTTCGGACTGTACAGAGATATGAAGAAACCAACAGCGTTAAGAGTGGAATAAGAACAGGGCGTCCAAAACCTTTTGCAACATCGAGTTTTACCAAGATTGCAAGAATTAAATATCAATCTCGAAGAAATATGGTTCCAGCAAGATGGGGCACCACCACATTACAGCAGGCAGGTGCCTACTTTTTTGGACAAAACGTTTCCGAACAGGTGGATTGGACGAAGAGGAAGTATGGAGTGGCCAGCCCGATATCCTGACCTGACACCTTTGGACTTTTTCTTTTGGGGATATCTGAAAAATAGGGTTTATGTGAAGCAAGTACTTAATTTAGAACTTTTAAAAAATCAAATATGTTTAGAAGCTATTTCAATTACCCCTCAAATACTAATCAATACCTTAAATGAGTTTTATGACCGCTTAGGGTATTGCTTAGCTAATGAAGGCAAACATTTTGAGCACTTAATTAGATAGTTAATTTCAAATTATTCATTTATTTTCTTAAAATTTTTTTAATAGTTGTTGGTGTGAAACCAATTTCATTTATTTGTTTATTCATTCTTATAAAATCTGTTTGAAATGCATTAATAGGCACATTGATAGATTTAAATTTAGCGCTTGGTGGGCTATACTTGTTTGGAAATTTTCTTCTAAATGTAGTAATACATTGAACTTATTTTCTTCGTTAGCTCCTGTTTTTCTTATTTTATTGCATTAAAATTGAATGGAGTTTTTGTTTTTTTCAAAAAAGAAAGTTGTTTTCTTTATCTCAAAAAGTGTAAACGTGGCAACATTGCCGATATTAGCATCGGATCAGGCATGTTCTAAAACCACCAAGTTCTAATTTTTCCGAGCCGTTTGTGAAATACGAGACTGTTCCGGGACTTTTGAAAGACACTGTACATTGGGTATTTCTTTGGCTTGACGCTGCGTGATCTATAGTGGTAGTCACATGATATAAATTATCCAACTAAACAACGGAAAACATAATTTGTCGAACGTCTTAAAATTTTGACAGCGAGGTCGTTTATCTTTGTGAAGACGCTTGACGGGTAAGTGCTAATTTTTAATCTTGAAATATTTAATTCATCTTGCAATATATTTAACTAATTCTTTCATTTTTAAATACATAATTAATATTTGTTCATGATTCGTTTAGTCTTATTCGACTTAAACAAGAATTTAGCATTTTTATATTACATTTTTATTGGTGAATAAATGCGTCTCTAATTAGTCAAATTCATGTAATTTGAAAGAGGCTTAGTCCAGATTTACGGAGAACGTAATTATTTCATCGTTTAGTGGTCACGCACATTATTTTACGTATTTCCATTCAAATAGAACAGTATTATTTGGGGAATTCTCGGAGTAGATTCTATATATTCCTGCAAAGGTAGTAAATTGAATTTTCAGTAGAATTTCTTCGAATTTTCTCTCATAGTATTGACGGTTTTAATATTTTGTCTTTTCAGGCTCATTTAATTAAATTTTCAGTTTATTTGTTACATCAAGCATATAATTATTAGCACTCGCCCTGTCTCGTCTCAACACTGATGTACCGATATTAATTTGCATTTATGAGAGGTTAGTTTGGGTTAGTTTGGGATGTGAGATACATGTGTAAATTTATCTGTTTTTTTTTATCTTATCTAAATTTCTATCGCGATGCGAGGTAATGATTATCTTATCTTTGTCTTTAATTAATTGAGGCGTAATTACGCTTAATTATCGTTTATATGCCAAGGACTGAAATAAAAAGTAATAAAAATTACTTATTTGGAGTTATAAGACTCGTTTATAGAGAGGTTGTACCTCTATTTTTCTATTTATCATTAAATTCAAGTTATCTTTTATTTAGATTTACCGAGAGTCACTGAATTGTAACGTTATTCCATAATTTTCTTTTAAATTTTATATTTCAGTCATTATTTCTTTTGAATTTCATATCTTAAAGTAAAGAAAAGGATATCTTGAGTAACAGTAGTGATTTATAATTTTGCTCAACTTAACATTGTAATTTAAGTTTCTGATTATATCTGCTTTAACCAGGAAATTTTCAATTTGTTGATTGCTTCCTCATGTATGTCACAGTGTCACTGATGTTCACATGATGTTTCCCTGAATATTATTTAATTAGCGAGATACATTGGTCTAAGACTAGGTTATTTTATCTTGCATGTATTCAACATTGGCTGGAAGAAATCATCGTGCTTGGCAAGTAGCAGGTGTTCGTCCACTTGATGTACACCGTTTCTGAGAGATTCGATACGTTAGGAACCTAGGAAGTCCTCGATAAGACCAAGAGACATTAACTTGGGAACGGGCAGAAGCGGTTCCAGTAGAGGTCCCAATACGATCGCATGGTTACAGAATAGTTGGACAAGCTAAGTATTAGCCAATCAGAAGATAAACATATTGTAAAGACCAATAATAACGCTTTATTCATCCTTTTTTTTATCTGTCACAATTAATTTTAATTCTCATTACTAAGTAAATTTATTCATAAACTTTATTTCAAATAATATCATAAATTATATTAGCCATTTGATTATATAGATTTCAATTTTTCAAATTTCATCAATCGTATTTGTAATTTAATTTTATAATTAATATATTGTTTTTTGAAATTCATCTCTTTAATTTATCGCAAGATAGAGGTCTGTGAGACATTGCGAATTACAAGGGCAAATTTCTGATATTCTTATCTTTATATTTATTTATATTGAAGTGTTTATATTCAGTTCGCATTGTCTCTAGGAGCTCTGGCGCCCACAATACACAAATCTCTGCCAATAAACTACCCCTATCCGTTGCGACTTACACACCCGATTTAGACATAAGTTCGGAATTTGCCTTTTTGTCCGAAGCGACCTTTCATGTCACCGCGAGGAAACACTGGAACCGAACAACCTTGACGTCATGTGGCTCAAGTTCACCGCCAATGAAGTAACCAAGTTTATATGTTGTCTCTATCGCCCTCCGAGCGATAGAGCCTACCAAAGCTTTTTTACAACACTAGCTACCACTTTTGACTCACAACAGGTCGATCACCCCAAATCAGAAATATTCGTTCTGGAAGACTTCAATGCCCACAACACCAACTGGCTCAAACATTACAACAAGACCGACCACGAAGGTAGGGAAGCTGAAGCATTAGCGCCACATCGAAATTTATTAAAGAAAAAACGGTTTGTGAATTGCCACTTCCACAGAAGGATCCACTATTTCCTCGCAAAATCTGGCATTGCAATTCTGCAAACTGGAACGATCTAAGGAAGTTTTACCTAGATTTTCCTTGGCTCGACGACTGCTTTGGAACTAACGACCCGTCAGTTTGCTGTGAAGAGATTACGCAAGTAATCTCCTCAGGAATGGAAGCATACACCCCAAATTCCACCAAGTTACCGTCAAAAGGATAGCCCTGGTTCGACAGAAGGTGCGAAAGAGCTGTAGCTACAGCAAGCCTACAAGTAATGGCAGCAAAATCAGACCGCTGAAAAGCGAGAAACGAATGCAGACGTGTGATCGACGAAACTAGGAACAAACACAATCAAAGGATCAGGAATAAACTTTTGCAATGCCCCAGTGGGTCAAGAATTTCTGGTCGGTAGCAAAGGCAGTAAGTAATAACTTTGCAAAAACTTCTCTCCCACCTTTGACAGATGAACATGGTATCACGGCGACTACAGCCAAGGAAGAAAGCAAACATGCTCGCCAAAATATTTTCATCGCACTCTACCTCAGACGTCCCCCAAGGCAAGGCTCTCCCTACCATATCGAACATCAACACTACCATGGCAGAAGTCAAGTTTCATCACCGTGATATTCGTAAAATCCTTAAAGAACTAGATACGCAAAAGGCATCAGGATCGGACGGAATACCTGCCATCGAGTTAAAGAACTGCGCCAACGAACTAACACCCGTGTTTTCCAGGTTTTTTCTCTGTCTTACGGAAAAGGGATTTACTCATCTTCTTGGAAAGTCGCTCGAGTGCAACCTGTTCCAAAAAAAGGCAAGAAAACCACGCCATCAAACTATCGCCCAAATCCCTTGTTTCCAATAGTCTCCAAAGTCATGGAACGTGTAGTCAATCAGCAACTACTTAAGTACCTCGAGAACAACAGAATAATCAGCGATAATCAATACGGCTTTCGCCAGGAGAGATCGACAGGAGATATATTGGCCTATGTCACTCATATATGGAATAGGGCAATCGAGAACTACGGAGAGTCTCGAGCGATTGCGTTGGATATTTCGAAGCTATTCGACAGAGTTTGGCAAGACGACCTGCTCAAACTGCCGTCCTTCGGACTGCCAGCCTCTCTCTGCAGCTGGCTTGCCAGTTTCCTTAAGAACCGATCTCTGCACGTTGCAGTTGATGGACACATCTCAGACACATTCACCATTAACGTGGGCGTGCCTCAGGGCGCAATACTTTCACCAACTCTGTTCCTCATCTATGTTAATGACCTGCTGACCGAAACGAATAATCCTGTTTGCAGTTTTGCAGATGACAGTACCCTTGTCTCCCAATTTAGATCAGAAAAACCTTTACCAGTGACTGAGACTTATCATCGCAGACACGAACAGATTACAACAATTAATCAATACCTGGAGAAAGTTCAAATTTGGGGCCACAGAAATTTGGTCCAGTTCAATGCAGCAAAGACCCAAGTAGCCACGTTTACCAAGAGGGCCAATATGGAGGGCCCTTACATCATTATGGCAGGATCGACCATTCCTTCATCCTCGTCAATCGCACTGCTGGGTGTCTCTGGCAACAGCAATATATCCTGGCATGACCACGTTGCTAGCATCACAAAATCAGCCTCCCAGAAGCTTGGTGCGCTATTTCGCAACAAAAAACTGTATACACCGCAGCAGTTGCTCTTGCTCTACAAAGCACAAATAATATCGTGCTTAGAATATTGCTCACAAATCTGGGGTGCCGCACCAAAGCACACCCTAAAGCTGCCGGATTTCAGTCACATTGGCTTTCATATTTTCGTCCTGACGTTTCCGTCCCATTTGCGGAGATTTACCCTCAATGCGAGCGAAGTAGCGGGTAAAAGCTAACAGTGTGCTATGTCCTTTTCTATGCCCTTGAAAATATCTGTACAAAATTTAATGATGATGGCACGGCAACCGTGATGATGGGTTAAGTAGTTTACGCGTGGAAAATAGGATTAGAACTAACCGTAATAATCAACACGAGCGGAGCCACGGGTAAAAGCTAAAAGTGTCCTATGTCCTTTACCATACTCTTGAAAATATCTGTACAAAATTTCATGATGATCGGGTCTGTAGTTTACGCGTGGAAAATAGGATTAAAACTGACGGTAAAAATGAACGCGAGTTTGAAAGTGTCCTATGTCTTTTAACCTTTACTATACTCTTGAAAATATCTGTACAAAATTTCAGGACGATCGGTTAAGTAGTTTACGCGTGGAAAATAGGATTAAAACTAACCGTAAAAATCAACGCGACTGAAGCCGCTGGTAAAAGCTAAAAGTGTCTTATGTCCTTTACTGTACTCTCGAAAATATCTGTACAAAATTTCATGATGATCGATTGAGTAGTTTATGCGTGAAAGCATAAGAAACAAGCACATTCGCATTTATAATATTAGTTATTCGAATTTATAATTTTAGTTAGGATTCTTTAATAATATTTACTGGCAGCTTCAATCGGAGTGGATTAAATCACTGCAAAAATTCGACATGAAAATCTAATGCCACCAGGAATAACATCAATCTATGGATCCAAATACACTGCGAATATAATATAGAGCATATTATAATTTTTCTTAAACTAATTTTTATAATAATTATTGCCTTTATTTTTTAAGCAAAACAGAAACAATTGTGTCAAATCAAAAAATTCCTCAAAACCAAGCGTTATTTTTTTTCACAATACATTATCTTATTTAAACAGTCTGTAAAAAATATCTAAGTAAGTTGTTTTAGTTTATAGGTATACACTTCGAGATATATTTTTAACAAACCTGTGTATATTTATAAATTAATAGCCATAGTTCGCATTTTTTACATCATAGCATATTATAATAATTGTTAAACTACTCTTATAATTATTTATGTTCCTTTCTGTTCTGGGTATGGCTCTCAAACGATTTTTTGTTAATACTTTGGGAAATGACATGTAATTAACTATTGAAAATAATAGTTATGTATTTTTTTTTTAAGTAAAAAAGTAAATAAAGTACTTTATACATATATGAATTAATATGTTTTCCATTGTCAGAGCCTTCTCCCTACTCATGACGCCATTTGAGATTTACATATCATGGGTCTAGTTCAGAGAGTGGTGGTCTAATAAATATGAGAACGCATGCGTAAACGCACCTTTACCCTGCCAGGCCATATACTTTATATATGTGCCAGGCCAACTTCGATTTGACCGACGCGCTGGCCTCGCCATCTCTGGTTTCCTAAAATAGACGCTTGATTGAACTACGCCCTCACAGGACATTTTTGGAGTTACAAAAACCAAGTGTTTTAACTAGGCTTTTTGAAGAATTATGAGGTGTTTGAAGTGTGAACTGTTATTGTAGTGGAAAAAGTGAGCTTTGAGCTGTATTTTGAGGATCCCCTCGGTAGGATCAAGGCTCTAGAAAGGTGAGGAAATAGTAATTTAGGGACGACACAACATACGATCAACCATTTTGATGGTATTGATGACAGCGCCATACGTGCTAATTTCTCGAAATTTTTGTTGAAAAATGCCCCCTACAATCCGAAAAGGAAATGCATAGTTGAAAATTAAATTGTTCTAGTTCAAAATAAACATTTCTTCATTAATTAGTTAATAATAATACTTCATATAAACGGTGAACGACCCTTTATGTGGTCAATACCCATGCAGCTGCTTATTAATACGAAAATGGCGACTATCTTTACTCTGAATAGTCGGAATACTCTGTTAAACGAAAATCCAAATATCAGCGGGCTTCAGTATTGGAGGGAAATAATTTACATTTTTTTTATATATTTTTAATGAGCATTTTAAGCACAGTTTGTATAGTGGAAAATTATTCAAGTTTTATATTTATTACGTAACTAAAACTATGCTTGTTCTTTTTATGTACATGTATATACGTTATTATAGACATATTCATTCAGATTTTCTTACCACCAGTGCATAAGTTAATATTTTATATTGTAATAAAAAAAGTGTCATAAAAATAAATAATACTTATTACTTCTTGTTCCTTCATTTATGTAAAACATTTGATTGACACCATTCAATTTAACCCTTGAATGGCACATATTCTGGGGTCTGAGAAACCCCAAGGTGTTTTTTAGTTTTAAAGTAATGATGAAAGCACAGCTTAGTTTTTTTTTTATTTATTGGATCATGAAATATAAAAAAAAAACTTCACTTTGTTCAAAGTTACGTTTCCTTAAATACACAAATTTTCTATGACAAGAAAACCTGATATACTCGATTTTTTTTACGTATTAAAAAAAAACAAAAATATTTTTTAAAAACTCTAAAAACTAATACATATAACTAAAAAACCCTTTAAACTAAAGTAATAGACCAATACATTTACAAAATAGTGTATTTTTATGCTTAGCGAAGTACTTCATTTTTGAGTTGCACAGATGAAACAAAGTTGCGCTCTATATTCTAAACACTGAGGGTTGTGGCACACTGCACAAGTGAAACTTGTTTTGCGATCTATCCCACGTGGTAAGTTAACACCAACGGGGTCATCTTGGGCTATAAGTAACCCTAATATTTCACTGATTTTTAGACACAGCGACGAGTCCCCAAAAATATCTTCGTCTGTGTCAGATTGTTCCTCATAGCTTCAACCAATAACTCTTGTTCAGTCAATGCACGACGATTTTCGCTGTTGGAATATGCCACACTAGCAAATACCAACCAATTAGCATAAATTTTTAATAATCGTTAACTGCACACTGGGGTCTGACGTACCCAAATAACAAAATAGCTCAAAGTCTCAAAGCGACTGTTTGTTGTTTGTTGTGTGTATTTACCGTTCACCTAGCTCTAGTTGTGATGTTTTTCTTGGCAGGTTGGAACTTTTGTTGAGCAGAATTCCGCCTCATGCTTCGGTCATTATTCAGGGCGACTTTAATATTAATTACGCTGACAGCAGTCGGGGGGTGGTTAGATTTCTTGATAACTTATTGCACTCATATGGGCTGAAAATGCATGTCAATTCGTTTACAAGGGTAAATCAGAGGTCTTCCTCTGTGCTGGACTATGTATGCTCGAATGTGGGTGGTGATGTGCCGTGTGTGGTGATGAATGCCGGTCTGTCTGACCATGAGGCGGTCTTCTGTAAGTTTAATTTCAAGAATAGTAATAATGAACTTAGGACGCGAAGAAGACGTGGCCGTGTTTTTTGTAGGAGAAGCTTTGCTACATTTGCCCATGCTTGCTCAGGGGTTGATTGGGGCCCCTTGTGCGGCGGAGGCAACCCACTGTTTACTTTCTACCAACAACTTATGCATGTTTTTAATGCAGCATTTCCCATTTTAACCTTAAAACAAAAAAAAGATAAGCCATGGATTACGAAGGGTGTAAGGGTTTCTGCGAGGAACATGAGATGTCTCCATACTATTCGTAAATATTCATTGAATAATACAATCTTTCTTGACTACTTTAACAATTACCGTAATATTTATCGCAAAGTTTTAAAAGCGGCTAAGAATAACTATTATACTGGCATGCGCAAGCAACAAGCAGAGAGAGGCATGGCGAATAGTTAATTCCCTGCGGGGTAAAGAATCTAAGAAACTTAATTCCAAATTGGAAGCTAATATTATAAATTCTTACTACTGCTCCATTGCCTCTCAACTTACCACGAGCCTCTCTTCTAATGGTACTGACCCATTGACTTTTATGCGTGGCATCTCAGTTAATAATGCCTTTTACTTTACTCCTGTTACTGCTGAGGAACTTCTGAACACTTTAACCCAAATTAAAAACAAAAGATCTGCAGGTTGGGACGAGATATCTTTGGATATATTTTTAAATCTACCCTCTGCAGCTCTATTATCACTGGCCGAATGTATCAATAGATCAGTCTTGAATGGCAATCTTCCGGATTTGCTGAAGAGGGCCATTGTCATCCCTATATTCAAGCAGGGTGAGGATATTGCTTCTAACTACAGGCCTATTTCACTGCTGCCTACCTTGTCCAAGATTGTCGAAAAACTCCTTAAAAAAAGAATGGTTAACTTTTTGGAAGCTAATAATATATTAAATAAATCCCAGTTTGGGTTTCTGTCTTCCAAGAGTACCAATGATGCCATTTTTCATATGCTTGAAAGGCTTTACCTGAGGCTCAACGATGGAGATGTGGCTGCCGTTGTGTTTTGTGATTTGGCCAAGGCCTTCGATTGTGTATCGCACGAAATATTGCTGAGGAAGCTTGAAGCCTATGGCTTCAGAGGGTGTGTTCTGGCGTGGTTTAGGTCCTATTTGTCTGACAGACGACAGAGAGTTGTCTTTAATGGCAGCTCCTCAGAGGAGTTAAGTGTCTCAGCGGAGGTGCCCCAGGGTTCTGTTCTCGGCCCACTTTTTTTCCTCTTATACATTAATGACTTACCACTAATAATCGAAACCGGCCAGTGTACATCCTTTGCTGACGATACTACCCTTCTTTGGCATAGTGGGGACGCCCAGACTCTTAGTGGTATGATTAACAGGGATCTGGCCATTGTTAAGGGATGGTGCAATTGCAATCGATTGTCGTTCAATATTTCCAAGACCAATATATTGTACTTCAAGTGTCATCTAAATGGTGTAAGCCTGGATACTTACCCTGTTCCGTCCCTTCACGTTAATAAATTTCTGGGTTTGTGTATTGACGCTAGGTTAAGGTTCGACAAGCATACTGAGCTATTATCTTCAAAACTGGCAGCTAACTGCTTTGCCTTAAGAAATATTAAAAGCCAGTTAGATAAAACTTTGACTAAGAGTGCCTATTTTGCCTTGGTGGACTCCCATCTGCGTTATGGTGTTTGTTTCTGGGGGAGCTGTGCGGAATACTTGTTTAGACCTCTCTTTGTTCTGCAGAAGCGTGCCATTAGAATTCTTTGTGGCCTTGGGTACAGGGAGTCATGCAGACCTTGTTTTGTAGGGGAAAGGATTTTAACATTGCCCTCTATCTTTATTCTGGAAACTGTGTGTTTGATGTATAGAAAGTACTGCTCTATGATTAGATCGATTAGCACTACCAATACGCGTTCTTCATTTAAAATTAACTTACCAATACCAACTTCCGCACTGACTCAAAATTCTATCTTTTACAATAGTAAAAAAATTTTTAATACTCTCCCACTTTCAATTCGAAGGGTTTCAACCTTTAAGTTATTTAAAACGCAAGTGAAGAAAATGCTGCTTACCAATGCATACTATAGCATTGAGGAGTACTTTTGTGATACTTTCTAGACTTTGATTTAGTTTGTTTTCTGTGTATCTGTTGTTTGACTAATTGTATACCGAATAGTGTTTATATATATTTATTTATTTCAAATTTGTTTTTTCCCTGACATAATTGTTTTTTTTTTGTCCTGTCCTTTCTCTATTCTAGAGCATTTATCGTGATAGTTTCTGTTTTAAATAGCCATAGTTCAGCTTTGCTAATGAATACCGTGTATTTTGGCCAATGTAGCATGTTTTGAATGGAAAGTTGAAGTGAAATATTTTATCTCAGATTGTTTTGAAAATTTTTTGTGTTACTTATACGTATTGTACATATGTTACTATAATATTAGAAGTTTGATGTTTTTGGCTAGCTTTAGTTTCCAGCTTTGTCAATGAGAAAATTTTCTTTAGACAATAAAGCATATTTTGAATTTGAATTGAATTGAATTGACTAATATGGCAGAAACAATCGTCTTCCAACGCTGTCGATCAGAAAGTAAATTTATAATGTGCTGGCGAGCCGAAATACGCACACATGCGGGTCTTATATTAACCGAAATATACGCTGGGTTTTTTAGGCCCCAGTGTGCAGTTCCAGGGTTAAAAAACTAGCCAACATGTGTATATTCTGCTTGAAAAATCTCAGCATTTAACTTGGACCGATGCAATTAAATTAACTGATTTTGTTAAAATTATTCCTGCTTAAGTGCTTCAGATTATATTGGATTGTACCGCTCATAATCCACAAAGCATTGTTATCAGAAATATAATTCTAGGTACTTATATTAACATATTAAGTTATTACAAAAACTTATTGTAAGATGAAAATAAGTACAAATGTAGGTAAAGTAAGAATCAACACAATGCACTCCAGGGACCTGCTCCTCAAATAGAGACGCGTCAGGCTCACCTTTTACCTTTACCAATTCCCAAATCTACTTTAGTAAAGAAATCATTAATTTATGAGGGTCGAAAAATTTTTAATCATTTACCAACCAATTTAAAGACAGTGCATTACGTTGAGACCTTTCGTTGCTTGCTAAAAAAATTACTTTTGAGTAGGGCATATTACACTTTGACTGAATTCTACCAGGACACGCTTTGACATGTAGATATGTATTGCCATTTGTATAATGTATAATGGATAGAAAATTCTGACACGGATTATTATAATGAGTCTGGGCTTGACAAGTTTGTGAGTTACTTATTTTTTAGGTTTAATTTTTGTTTTTTTTTTCCTTTTTTGTTTTATTGATTGTTTTGTTTTATTGACCATTTTATTTTATTGACCTTTACTTTTACTGGCTTAACTTTTATGCCGAGCTTTGAACTTGGTGATCTATTATAATGATTGTACCACGTCATGTTGTATTTCATTGCTTGTCTCTTTGTTTGTATTTGATTGTTCTGGGTGTTTAGCGTGGTTTAAGTTAGGTTAAGTTAAGTTAAGTTTAGTTAACTTGTGGTGCGGTTCGGCGACTTGCCGGGTATTCTGGGGTGACGGGATGTTTGTGTTCCTGGAATTGCCGGAATACTTATGTCTCTGGATCGCCGCCATGCCATGGTTGGAAGTGGGGCCGCACCATGAATGTTGATGTTACCTGCTTTTATTTACCTACGCTTTGTCAACAAAATTTATGATTTTAGACTAATAAAGCACTTTTTGAATTGAATTGAATTGAATTGAATTGAACTAAGAAAAATACACGAGCGTCATATCTGACAAAGTCCGCAAGCATTGACCAGAATTAATCTAAAGTGAGACAGAACACGTTTTATGGATGACGCGGTGGCCTTTTTTTAGTTGATTCTTACTTTATCACTTGCATCATTGATTCAATTTAATAAAAATTAATTAATACCTACCAAGTTTGTGGTCCAATATCTACCCTACTTTTCTTTCGTGCCTACTAGTACTTCGTTTACTACTACGTACTGTTTTGAATACTAATACTCATACTCAATATAACTATTACAAACTTGTTTTAAAATAATACTTTATTTCATGCAGTTTTTTGTATGACATTATAGATGCAGTAGATCAACAACACCGTCGAGTATATTCACTAAGTAAAAATGGCCACTCAATTTGTAGAAGGTACTGTGAAGCTGGAAGAGGGTGCAGAGAATGTTACTGAAATACAGTCATATCTGGCAGGGTTCCAGAAGGAAATTGGTGACAGCAATATACCACCTGGCACTGGTAAGATTTCTGTAAACTAATAGCCAACTTAATAATGTAGTTAGAGCCAGAAAAATATTACTTATTAAATGTAAAACTACGATATTTGGGGCTTTTTAATACACAAGTAGTTTTAAATCAGTGACCCACTATCATAACTACACCTAGCCAAGCAATTTAAAATCAGATTTCATTGGGGATATCGAATATAGTGTTAGCCAAACCAACTAATAATTATGCCTTGATCAAGCCAATAAGTAAGAGTCGTTTTTTAAGGTTGTATTTGATTGCTTAATTATTTTATAATATGTTTGGATCATATCATATCCACAAATCAGGCAAATAAAAAAATACAAATTATTTTATTTTTATTTTATTTATTAACGGGCATTTGATTGCTTAATCATTTTATAATATGTTTGGATCATATACACAAATCAGGCAAATAAAAAAATAGAAATTATTTTATTTTATTTTTATTTTAATTATTAATGGGTATACCTAACCCAATTTCACATCAATTTACAATTTAGTTTAAGCCAACATTCACTTAATCAATTTGACATGTTTAACAAACGAATTCAACAAACTACACCAAATACCAATAAGCAATTTTACATTTTAGCAAACTTTTTATACTAGAATCTGCATGTATAATGTTTCGAAAATACAAAAACAACATTTTCAATCCCTCTCACCCGTTACATGCTGTTAATACTAGAAGCTCACACTTTGTATCTTTACCCATTTCTTCTTCTTCTCTGACTAAAAACTCTATATTTTATAATTCCAAGAAAATGTTTAGTTGTTCCATTGTCATTGGAATTGAAAAGCCTGAACAGTTATGTGAAATTTAGGGTCAGAGGCCTTCTGGTGTCACTTGCATGTTATTCTGTTGAGGAGTACTACGGGTATAATTTTAATTGATTTGTCTTATTTTATTGTTTTAAATTAGTTTTAAATATTTTGTTTCTATTATGTACCTACCTGCTTTTAATGTTTGTAATTGGGTCGTCTGTGTGGAAGACTTCTAATTCTGTCTGTTTGTGATTGATTTTAACTATATTTTTAACTCTTAATTTATATTTAACCAATTTTTTGTTTTATTGACATGTTAAGTTTTATTACTGTATTATAACCTTTAGTGTATGACTATTTTAAGTATTTAGCAAACTGATGACCTTTTTTCCAGCTTTGTCAATGAATTTCTTGAAATTTATGATAATAAAGTCTTATTTGAGATTTGATTTGATATTAAGAACAGTTATTTTAAAAAAGGGGAAATTACAAAATTATTATAACCTTGGCCACCGAAATTTCAATTCTATACAAAGCTCATAGCTTGTGCAGCTCTCCAATTCAGGAGACATGTTGGCCAGTCTGCAAGACCTTGACAAAAAACAGTTTTGTCCGTTCTGTGCACCGGTGTATAAAAAGAGCTAGGGGAAAGAGTATCCCTTGAGGGCACATGCAACCTCAATACTCAATAAAGGTTTCCAAACACAAGAAGAATACTCAATAGGGTCTTATTACCGCACAATATAACCACTTTATAGGTGTGACATTTGAAAATTCAAGGGCTACACGCTTCATGCTGAGAGCATATGCAATAGGAATGCTCAAGAGCCATCCTAGATCGATGAAATATGATAGAGTGACACTTTGAAGCATTCAAATCCATACCATTCAAGCAATACCAGTTCACCAGTTGATCAAGATAGGATTGAAGTCTTGAGGACTGCACCGCCATGTAGTCGTCCGCAAATAAAAGGAACTGACAGTGGTGAAAACAAGAGCCCACGTCATTAATAAGTAATGTGAAGAAAAAATCTGTGATCGACCTGTTAAATAACTTTCTATCCAGTCGAGCACAGGACAACCAACACCCATCGTCTTTAATTTAGATAACAAAAATTAGTGATTTACCCTGTCGAACGCCTTCGAGAAGTCCGTGTAAATGGAAGGGCACCTGCAATCCACCCTCCATAGCGTCCGACAGAAAAGCTACATATGACAGGAGATTTCGCTCTCTGCTTTTCCCTGCTTGAAAACCAAATTGACGAGGGATGATAAGCGGACCCAGCTCAACTGTCAAAGACCTTAAGGATTATGCTCAGGATACTAATTGGTCCATAATTTGTTACCCATGCCCTATTCCCCAACTTGTGTGTAACAAAAACTCGTCTTCCAAACTTCTGGGAACAAACCCAGCTCTAGAGATAAGTTGAATATAATATGCAGTGGGTGTGCTAAGACAAAACTACAATATTTGATAAGATACGGCGGCAATCCAGCGGGACCCGGACCCTTATGTGGATCTAGGGAGTGTAGATGAATATATACACCTGACCTCTTGACTTCTTTCAATCTCTCCATGCATGTTGACTCATTTACGCGTATTACTGAGCATTCGGCGACCACCATTGATTATGTTTGTTCCAATCTACATAATAATGTAATGTGTGATTCAATTGATGCAGCCATTTCAGACCACAATGCCATCATTGCACGTTTCCCTGTAAATTCACGGACCAGAAAAAAGAAATATACAACTCGTAAACGTATATTCAGCAGTGGCAATTATGCAAAATTTCGCCATGAGTGCAACAGTCTAAATTGGGACCTAATTGTGGGAGAAATGGAGCCTTTATCAGCGTATCATTCTATTCTATGCACCTTGGTAAACAGATGCTTCCCTATTAGGAACATAAAAATAAAATCACATTCCAAATCATGGATAACCAAGGGTATACGTATCTCAACTGGAAATCTTCGCTGCCTTAATGCCTTGCGGAAGCACTTTTCTGGTAATGTCTTTATCTACGACTACTTTATTCGTTATCATACAACATACAGGAAATTACTGTCAATGGCTAAAAGGGTGTTTTATTCTTCAAGGATGCAAAAGTCAAAAAATAAATCTCGAACATCCTGGAAAATTGTAAATGAGCTATCAGGTCGTACTAACCTGAGCCCCCAAGAAATCGCGCTAGATCCTAATGATTTGAATAACTTCTACTGCTCAATAGCTGATAATATTACAAAGAACATAATAACCGTTAATGATCCTCTAGACTACCTATCAAATGTGAATATTTCAAACCAATTCTCCTTCCTTCCATCTAATTCAATGGAACTGAGAGAGACCTTCTGCCAAATGAGAAATTTGAATGCTGCCGGATATGATGGACTTTCCTTAAAAATTCTAAAAGAACTCCCGGAATATCCTCTAACCATGGCTGATGCAGTCAACTCTTCCTTCAGAAGAGGAGTTTTTCCATCTTCCCTGAAGTTTGCTAAGATCATTCCCATTCATAAAGGAGGAGTTACCACTGACCCATCAAATTACCGACCAATCTCACTGCTCTCCACCCTGTCAAAAGTAGTTGAGAGCCTGGCAAATAAACGCATCATAGAATTCTTAAATAATAACAATATTCTAAACAAAAATCAGTATGGTTTTCAACAGCAGAAAAGCACAGCTGATGCTGTCTTTCACTTTATGGAGAACCTTCTTACTTCTCTAAATCAGCGTAAGTCCGCCGCAGCGGTATTCTGTGATTTGTCGAAAGCATTCGACTGCGTTAATCACAGAATACTGCTGTTGAAGTTGAGCAGGTATGGCTTTACGGGTATTGGGCTTGATTGGATCAAGTCCTACCTCTCTGATAGAGTTCAATGCGTTTCTACAAATCAGAAAACATCAGAAACACGAAACATTTTAAGTGGTGTTCCTCAAGGCTCTGTTCTGGGCCCATCACTTTTCCTCATCTACATTAATGATCTTCTAAACCTTGATCTGTTGGGAGTGATTGGGGCATTTGCAGATGATTGCACGGCACTATGGTCACACAATGACCTTGCAACTCTTCAAAGTATGATTGAGATGGACATAAAGAAGATTAAATCTTGGTGTGATGCGAACCAACTATCTCTCAACCTATCAAAAACACATATCGTTAAATTCAGAGACTCCACCATGGAAAACATCTCCATTGACAGTCATCCCCTCAATATTGTTGAGGCATCTAAATTTCTGGGTTTAAACATGGATTATAGGTTGAAATTTGACTCACACTTAAAAGCTTTGAACAAAAAACTGGCCTCAGGTTGTTACAGTATTAGGGTCATTGCCAGAGAACTTGGTATGACCGTTGCAAGAACCACCTACTTTGCATTGATTGAGTCGCACTTGAGGTATTGCATCCCATTCTGGGGTTTCTGCTCCCAAGGTCTTTTCCAGTCTGCTTTTGTGCTGCAAAAAAGGGCTCTTCGACATATGTGCCAGGTGCATCCTCGGACTCATTGCAGACCACTTTTCCTTGAGAGTGGAATTCTTACCTTGCCAAGCCTTTTTATATTGGAAACAGTGTGTCTTATTCACAAGCATGTCTCACGCTTCCCTAACACCAGAACCTACCAAACAAGACAGGAACATGATCTTCCTTTACCTATCCCCCAATCAACATACATCAAAAATTCAATAATTTACACAGGTGTGAAGATGTACAATCATTTACCCATGGAAGTTCGTAGTATTGCTGTTTTGAGGTCATTTCGTCTTAGTTGTAAGAACCTCTTTCTTGATAGAGCTTTTTATTCGACTCATGAATTTTTTTTATACAATTTTTAACATAGATGTTGTATAGTGTCACGTCATACCGTAAATTTATCATTTTACCCTTTTGTTCATGTATTGTTTAATTGACCTATTTTACCTATTATTAATTTTTTATTGATTTGTATAGACCACTTTTTACCCGTTATTTTTGGGCCTTTAGCTCAAACACTTGTGTTGAAATTTTGTGGGCTAAGGGCGTCAATTTGTTGATTTGGCTCAATATGTTAGTATAAGAAATAACTATAGGCTTTGTTAATAAGGGTTCCATATGAAATGTAATTCTTGAACAATAAAGTATGTTTTCTATCTATCTATCTGATATAGCCTAAGCCATTTACAGATACATTTCGTATGATCTAATATCTAATAACATAATGAATTAAAATTAAATATTATTTATTTATTTACGGGACATGCCCAATCGAACATTTTAGAACTTATACTGATAAAAATTACAAATAAATTTTAATACAACTGAACTGACAATCAACATAAAACTTAACATAAAATACATGATAAAATCAGACAATATGACAAGTAATACCTCTAAAAACAGATCTTAACTGGCTTAAAGATAGGAAAAACACATCACTCGGCAGCTGATTGCCCAGTATCAGTTATCTACCTTACGGTATATGCTGTGACTAAATGCTATACTTGTTTGTAATCCTGAGACTGAGCCAGAAACAGTTTCAGTTCAACATTCATCCCAAAACCTTTCAAGCTGGTGGTATCCAGATCTAAGTCACCTGCATACTTATTAAAATAACTACACATTCGATAGAGTGGTGAGTTTTTGTATAAGTTTGTCTTGGCACTTTGAGATAGAATGTGTTTTTATTCCTTGTATTAATTTTATTTATTGAAAATGTAAGTTGAGCTAAAATCTCAGTACATACTGTTGACATTATCCTTCAAAAGTCTAAACAAATATGCAAGACATGCCTTAATTCTGCGATTCTCTAGGGTCAATCTATTAAATATTCCCAGTAACTGTAAATGGTTGTACCCTTGGGGTGGATAAAAGCCAAATTTCTTGTAAAACATATACTTCAAAAACTTATGTTGCACCCTTTCAATAGACTTTATCCATACTTCATATTGTGGCGACCAGATGACACCACCATACTCCAATCTAGGCAAAACCAGACTATCAAAGAACTTAAGACACAATTCAACATTAAACTGCTTGGTGGATCTGATGATAAACCCCATTGTTTTATGTGCATTATTGGTTATGTGTGATATATGTTCATTAAAACTTAAGGAACTGTCTAATAAAATTCCCAGATCCTTATGCACATTAGCTATTTGCAGAACATTGTCATTAATTCTATAGTCATGAACTACTGCATGATTCTTTAGTGAAAATGTCATAGATGTACATTTTCGAGCATTCAGACCGATTCCATTTGTTTTACACCACTCATACACACAAGTAAGGTCTTCCTGCAGCCAATCACAGTCAAGACCAGTTGAAACCTCCAAGAACAGCTTCAAGTCATCAGCAAAAAGCAGTGTTCCTGAGTGCCGAACTACATCACATATACCATTTATAGAGATTATGAATAGCAAAGGGCCTAAGTTTAAACCTTATGTACTACTATAAATCTTAGATTTTGCACCCCCTTACCTCAACATACTGTTCTCTATCACACAAGTATGACAATATCAAGTTTACAAGGTTATCTGTTAAGCTCATATGTTTAAATGACTGAACAATTATACTATGCTTTACTTTATCAAAAGCCTTCTCCATATCTGTATAGATAACATCAACTTGAAACTTCCTGTTCAAAGCTCCATGTATAAATTGCTTGCAGAAAATATATTTAAGTTTAAAGTGAAGAGTTTTTTGACTGAAAGGGCATTTTACAGCATAGAGGAGTTTTCACAATGGAATTTCTAACAAAATATTTGTTTTATCATGGTGATTGGTTTAATGTTATTAATGTATACATTTTAATTGTCTTCTTTTTTAATTAGGATAATTGTTTGTTGGTACTTAATAATTGATATGTTTCTTCTTTTTTGTATTGTATATTTATATGTTCAATGTCAATATCAGCAGTTTCTTTCACTATAGTAATCATTATCTTATTAGTACTTAAGTAAGTGACGTGATATATGTATATATTTTATTTTTGACGTGAGTAAAGATTTATTGTAATTTGTTAACTTGAATAAATATTTGTATGTATGTACTGTACAAATGTTATGAGGTTTGTTAAAGTTGATTTCATTGGAAGAAAGCCATGTTGTCGAATGGAAATATGATGCTTTACCTCATTATATATCCTATTGAATAATACATTTTCAAAAACTTTTGATAAGGCACTGATTATGGAGATTGGCCTATAATTTTCAATATTTTGCCTAATCCTATCCTTAAACACAGGAATTACTTTACTTCTTTTCCAAGATGAAGAGAAAACTGACATATTAAAACTGATATTGAATACATGTGTCAGCGGTTTTAGTAAAAATTCACCACATCCTTTTATTATGTAACCCGGAAGTCCATCAGGTCCTATTGCTCTATTTCCCTTTAACTTTCTAATAGCCATTTGGATTTCCTGCTCAGTGATTGGCATCTTGCAAAAGTGTTGTTTTAGAGAATATGCATTTAAGTTTAAGTTCTCCCTTGAAGTAAAAACTGAGCTGAAGTAACTAGCAAACCCATCAGCGATATTATTGGCTCCCTTTAACGATAATGTTTATATTTGAAAACTCCGAGCTGATTTTGTTAACATTTGGACAATGTCAAATGCTATAAAGCTTAGAAAAATAATATGCAAACATGTTTGATATTTCCATACCCGAGGAGCTACTCTCGTCATGCAGTTTCTCGGGTGTGCTGGATGTCAGACATGGTGTAGCTCAGGGATCTATCTTGGGACCCCTGTTGTTTTTATTTTACATAAATGACCTGGATGAAGCCACAAGTAATAAACTTACTATCTTTGCTGATGGCATGATAGCAATGACAAAGCACACTGAGAAGCCTGCCTTATTAATAATAATAAACTCTTTATTTCAAATCACATTACAAATTTCACAATGAACATGAAATGAAATGACGTCAAGTAGTCACAGAATACCTTTACAAATCCGTACAAAAATCCTTTAGACAATAGGGTTCTAGATTCACCAATACATTTTTAACAGACAGTTTAAATTTTTTAACCGTCAATACCCTTTATCTGGGTAGGGAGAGCATTATAGAATTTTACACACATATAATGAGGAGCCTTTTCTGTGCGCGAGAGTCTATGAGTTGGATATTTAAAATTTAATGTTCTTGTATTATAATACTGGCCTGTTTTAGCCTCAAAAAGGTATTTATTACAAAAGAAAAATATTAGACATTCATATATGTATAGTGCATAGGTAGTCATAATCCCCATCCTTTTAAAAACTGATTTACAGCTCTGGAGATAGTCCATTTTTTAAATAATTCTAACTAATCTTTTCTGAATTACAAAAACATTTTGCAGCCTGCTGTCCCTTCCCCAGAAAATAATTCCATATTTCAATACTGACTCGAAATTTGCAAAATACAATATTTTCAGAAAGTTTTCATTAATATATCTACTAACCACCCTAATACCATAGCAAATCGAGTTAAGTTTTTTAATTGCTTGTGTTATGTGATAGGACCAATCCAGATGCTCATTAATATAAATTCCTAACAATTTTGCGTTTTCACTCACATCCAGGTTGTGGCTGTTTAACTCAATTTGTAGTGGTCTGGGTATGTTAGACTGCTTTGTTTTAAACATCAAAATATTTGTTTTTTCTCTATTCACTATCAATCTATTCATACGGAACCACTCTGTAACCTTATTAAAGAATTCAGCTTTGTTTTACAATTCTTGTAGTGTTTTACTAACAACAATTAAGTTTGTGACGTCTGCATATTTAACAATATTTTGACAACAGGAATTCAACAACAGGTACAAGTCGTTAATAAAGACAATGAACAGTATCGGCCCCAAAATACTACCCTGTGCTATTCCTATATTATTGTACAAAATTTCTGAGTACCCAGTTTTCCCATCTTTAGTCACTGTCACCATTTGCCTTCTGTTGTCAATATATGAGGACATGCATAATATAGAGAGTAGTTTGATGGATTGGTTCATGGGTAACAGATTATCCCTTAACATAAGAAAAACAGAAAGAATTGTATTTGGTCTGAGAGGAGCGACACCTAGCGAGGATAGTGGAAGTGAAAGTGTTAGGCTTCTGGGGGTATATTTGGGCAGGTCCCTTATCTTCAATGAGCTCATAGATAAGTTATCGGAAGTAATTGCACAAGTGCATCAAAATTACCAATAATTTTGTATGACAACGTGTTGTCTAAAAACTGCATGAGTTAATGTTCATATCTTGGAGAAAGAGCCCGACACCAAAATATGAAAATGACCGAATGCAGTTTTTTAAGACAACACGCTCGAATGCAAAATTATCTGGTTATTTTGATGCACGAGTGTTATTCAGGGGAATATTTCCCGAATAAGAACATAGTTTTAAAAAATACATTTTTATTTTTTTAATACAAAAACGTTGGCCTGTAGAGTTTGTAACAAATTAAATAAATAAAAACACAAACTATCTAAGACTGAGTAGGTCATGTATTGGCACGAGGCTTGGACCAAATATGTTCAATAAACTTCCTCAACATATTAGGGATTTAAAAAACGTTTATAGTAACTGTAAAAAAATATTTATTAAGCATTTTATGATGTAAAGGAATTTTTAAATAAGTCAATAATTTTTTAGGATGATGTAGTGTTAAATAGGTATCAATGATTCCTGCCACCAAAATGTTCTATGTTAACTATATCTAGTGATGTATATTTTATTTTTGACTTGTGTAAGAAATTTATAATTTTACTGACATCAATAAATTCAATGTTTCATTGTAATGGAACTCAGCAGGCATTTTACCACATTTCCGTTTAGAATTTACATAGTTCCAAAAATGTTTTGGGTTTTCTGCCAAAGAATTTTCTGTGACTGCAACAAAGGCATTACGAGATTCGACTGACAATCTCTTACACAGATACCTTAATGTTGAAAAGTCGAGATAATCTTTTTGAAGATCAGATGTGCTTTCTTTTTTTCAATTATGTGATGTTTAAGTTCAGAAGAATACCATTTAGGAAACTTACCCGATGCTATCCCTTTAAGCAGAACATACAACTCAACTGCTGAGTATACCCTATCATAAAAAACACTCACTATATCTTGCAGACCGGCCCCTGGAAAGAGATCATTCTAGCGAACGAACTGATTTAGTGAGTTATAGTCAGCAAATTTGAAATCTCTATAGTAGCCATAATTTAAGTAAGAAATGTTTTTACAAACTGAGTGGAATGTCACCGATGCATTCAAAGGTGGGTGATGTACATCCAGAGGCAACATGCATTCGTCAGCCGCCCGAACCTAGGCACGCACACTGTCGAACACAGGGAATCAAAATTAAATCAAATGAAAATATGCTTTAATGTCATGAACATATACATTTTGTTGACCAAGCTTTACTACAACTAAAGTAATACAAATAGAACAAAAACTATGTAGCAAACTATAAAATTATACATACTAGTATCATAAAATATTCGTCAACAGTAGCAGGCCTTCCCACTAAGGAACCTCTTAACCTCATATCTAAATCCTTTTCCGCAAGTAGGCGTTCCTATATTGCATGGCAACTTAATAAAATTTTTATCTAAACATATTACTCACTAATTTCTGATGCAGAGAACTCAGAACATGCAAATCTTTTGTGAATATGTCGGTTACAGCCGTCGCAAGACATCATTGCAAAAGCGTCTGGTTCATCAATGTCACATTTCAGACAGCGCATATTAAATAAACGACGAAAAAACCGCCGGAAAAGTCAAGCACACCAAACCGAATTCAAGCCAGGCTTGGACAGCGGGTATCTCAGTTGTGGCGCACTAAACACGAAGACACCAAAAACGGGTGCAACACCGGCCTGTGTACAAAATGTGTCCTTTGACCCCTCCTTTTTTGCCGGATCACAGCCTAGTTTTTACAGGTTGCTTACAAGCTCACTACACAGACGATTTTCAGATTTTCCGAGATGACCTGCAATCACAGATCCCTCAACGAATATCAAACCAATAGATTGCGGGAATCTCACAACCGGAAAACACAATTTTTCAGGCGGTTCCGCTCGTTAATTATCATTATGAATAGAATTTAAATTTAAATAGATTACCATTATCTGTTTAACCAATAAATTTAGCCATCTATATTATCTGCATATATATATATATTAAAATCAGATTATTATCATTATTTTAATTTAAATAGGACTTCAATACATGCAGAAAAGATTCAGCTAGTAACACGTAAAATTGCAAGTAGTTATTTTAATAGACCATACCTATATACTCGAGATTCAGGAGTGGCTCTAAAATCTTAATGAGAATAAAATAACTCACCAATAAGTCTCTAATCTTTTTTAAAACACTCACAAGACGTCCTTATATAAATGCTACACATCTACCATTTAGCATTTGTATTAAGACATCTTGCAGATATTCAAAAATAAATTAGGGCCAATTTTACGCATATTAAGGAAGCCTCCCCGTTACAGAACCTCAGTTAAATAACGCCGCCTGATTGGCTAGATGAGCACGTGTGTTACACTAATCTCGCCCGACAATGTTGTTTACGTTTTTTCACTTCACGTATTATTTGTATTCATGCAAGTCTCATGCAAGTGCGTGAAGCGAAAAAACGTAAACAACGTTGACAGGCGTTAATCAGGCGGTGTTATCTAGCTTGGGTTCTGTAACGCGGAGGCTTCCTAAATCCGCCATTTTTACAACATGCACTGGCTTTATCATTTTGCTCTGTGTAGAACCTTTATTTTTGTATCTGCACTTTCAAAGTCATAAAAAAATACATTAGGTATGTTATGAAATATACAGAAGATGTTGAATTAATTTTAAATTAGTCAATTCTGATTACAGAAAGCCCACACTTATTTATATATTTATTTCAAGGTATCATAATTCATGTGACATAACACGATCATGATTAACCAGGAGTACTGGAACCACATCAAGTTCTGGTTACTGATTTAAAATTGCATACAGTTTTTTTCACATGATGTGTTTCTTAGCATCGCTGAAATGTGTTCCTTAGCATCGCTACAAGCTCCAGATGTTCAAATTAAAAAAAAACTATTATCATAAGAAAATGCAACTTTTTTTTATTGTATATCATATTATAAATCAGTTAATATAAATAACACCAAAACAGAAAAAGGCCAAACATTGTCACTGCAGTAACATAAAAAATCCATAATAGTAAGCATGGTAGTGGTGGAAGCCAATAAAAAAATAAAAAATTATATGTCTACTTATAAGCACATTAAAGTTACATTGATTAAAAAAAAAAACAAGCCTACTTATAATTTAATATTAAAATCTGCTTAAAAATATACTGAGCACCCATTATAATTTAACAAAAAAAAAATATGTTGATAAAATGATTTAAGCTTAAAGTGTGTAACATGTTTGGGTTAAGTTCAATATAAAGATCGTGAAAAGAAGTGGCCTAAATATGGATCCCTGTGGGACACTCCTCCCCACACGCACACACCTCATCATACACAAATTCAGTACTTTTCGAGATATTGACATTTAAAATTTATATTTTACACACGAATCGAAATAGTTTGACCTAGGACAAATGGCTTAAAATTTGACTTCAGCAGATAGATTAATAAAAACTCAGATAGGAATTTACACAAGCTGATTATTAAAAAGTTTTAACAAGAATGATAAGCTGTGGTCTAACTTAAATAAATTAACTTTAACCAGAAAAAAGAATGCAAACTTATGATTGACGAAACTAAGAACGAACACAATCAGAGGATTAAGAATAAACTTTTGCAATGTCCGAGTGGCTTCAGGAATTTCTAGTCGGTAACAAAGGTAGTAAGTAATAACTTTACAAAATCGTCTCTCCCACCTTTGACAGACGAACGCGGCACCACGGCGACTACAGCTAAGAAAAAAGCAAACATGCTCCTCAAAATATTTTCATTCATACCTTAAACGTCCTCCAAGGCAAGGCTCTCCCTACCATATCGAACATCAACACTACCATTGCAGAAGTTAAGTTTCATCACCGTCATATTCGTAAAATCACTAACAACCATTTTTTTCAGACTTTTGACTCTTGTCTTACCGAAAACGGATTTACCCATTTTCTTGGAGTCGCTCGAGCGCAACCTGTTAAAAAATGGCAAGAAAACCACACCCTCAAACTATCGCCCAGTTGCCTTGCTTCCAATAATCTCCAAAGTCATGGAATGTGTAGTCAATCAGCAGCTACATGTGGCAGTTGATGGACACGTCTCAGACACATTCACTATTAACGCGGGCGTGCCTCAGGGCGCAAGATTTTCACCAACTCTGTTCCTCATCTATATTAATGACCTGCTGACCGAAACCAATAATCCTGTTGCAGATGACAGTACCCTTTTTCCCAATTTAGATCAGAAAAATCTTTACCAGCGACTGAGACATATCATCGCAGATAGGAGAAGATTACAGCAATTAATCAACATCTGGAGAAAGTTCGAACTTGGGGCGACAGGAATTTGGTTCAGTTCAATGCAGTAAAAACCCATGCGGCCACGTTTACCAAGAAGCCAATATGGCGGGCCCTGACATCATTATGGCAGAATCCCATTCCTCCATTCTCGTCTACCGGACTACTGGGTGTGTCGGTAGACAGCATTATGTCCTGGCATGACCACGTGGCTAACATTGCAAACTCAGCCTCGCAGAAGCCTGGTGTGCTATTTCGCAACAAAAAACTATATACATCGCCGCAGCTGCTCTTGCTCTACAAAGCACAAATAAGACCATTGAATATTGCTCACACATCTGGGGTGCCACACCGAAGCACACCCTAAAGCTGCTGGATTCTATTCAGGAGAGAGCTGTGCCCGGAGTTAACCCCGGATCTGGATAGTCTGGAACACCGCAGACATATGGGCGAGATATCCCTGTTTTACAGATATCTTCACGGCAGATGTTCACAGGATTTGGCCCGCCTCAATCCGCCCTCAGCAACGCATGTCAGACAGTCACGACAGACGACAAGAGCGCACCCGTTCGTTGACCAACTGGAAACACCTAGAACATCGCTTTACAAGGACTCCTTTGTCAGGTGCACTGCATCGCTTTGGAACTCACTCCCAGAACATCTGTTTTCCCCAAATTAGAACCTACAGCTATTCAAGAACCGTGTCAGTCAAAATCTTCCCACACACACACTGCTCGTCGAGTGCCATAGGATCTCCTTCCCTTTAGTTTGTGTGTGTCATTGCCATTAAGAAAAAAAAAACAAATTATATTGAGGACCTTATCATGGTTAATTAGGAATGTTTATTTAGTAAAAGAAAACTGTTGAGTGATAAGAAAAAACTGCATTCTTGTTAACTTAAATTGTTTATTTTGCCATGTGTGCACGCGTTATAGGAAACCTTAATCTCCCACAATACAAGTCACTCCGTGTAGCATCCGCTGTATAACATTTTATTCAGTATTAGGTGGATTTTGTACTTTAGTCTTTAGTTGATAAACAGTCCCAGAAGTTTATTCTGCTGTAACACAAATGCAAAATATGTATTACAGAAATAGTAATTAGGTAATATCACTAAAATTGTTGTATAAATATTCATGTATGCTATAGAAACTTCTGGAAATAAGATACTCTTTGATTCTTATTTTGATGATTTTAATCTAAGAATCTTATGGGGAGGGGCAATTTATTATAAAACATGGGTCCATATAAAGATATCCCTGTTTCCCTGGAGAAACATTTAGAGGTAAACTTCGAAGCGCAAAACCTCCAGAAGCAATTTTAGTACATACACACTCTATGTGAGCACTCCATAAGAGCTTTGAATCCAATTTCATCCCCCAAAAGCGTTACTGGTTCATTAGAACAATGCAAATCTATATTTCGAGTCGAGATGTAAAGTTTTTGATTTTTTGATACATTCATACTTAACTGATTTGCCGCAAACCAATTTGCAACATTCCACTGTAGTTCCGTTACCGCTAGTTGCAAGTTATCCACAACTAAATCTATTTTAACAACAGTTGAATCATCTGCAAAAAATAACCAAATCAGCACTAGGATCACTGCACTTCAGGTCGTTAATATAGATCAGGAAGAGCAGCGGTCCCAGCACTCATCCTTGAGGGACACCGTATTGTCATTCACAGAATCAAGATTGAAGGCCATTTATCGCAACTACTTGAGATCTGCCCGTAAGATAAGACTATCAGTTTAATGCGTGAAAGTGAAAAATTGTAAAGTTTTAACTTCATTGCAAGAGTCGCGTGAGACACACAATCGAACGCCTTGCTCAGATCACGGAATGTGGCAGCTGTATATTCTCCCCTCTTAATACCCTCATTAACCAGTTCAATTAACTGGTCAATAGCCGTTGTTGTTGATTTTGCATTTATGAACCCAAACTGTTTACTACTAAAAAGATTATGTGATACAAAACAGTTGGTAATTCTCGATTTTAATGCTTTCTCAAATATTTTTGGAAAAAAAGGGAACAATTGATATTAGCCGGTAATTTGTTAGGTCCTCCTGTGAGCCCTTTTTATAAATGGTACTCCTCTAGAAATCTTTAGTGCACTGGGAAAAACTGATTCTCGTAAACACAAATTTAAGATATTCACTAAAGGATAAAAAATGATATTTACAATGTGTTTATCCAATTGAATATTTATTCCATAATAATCTCTCCTATTTTTTTTTAAAGATTTGTTTATCTCGCGCAATTCAATAATTCTTATTTGAGTGAACGTAAATTCATGCATAATGACTGACGGTTTAGTGTATATATAAGTAAATTGATTAGCATAGTTTTGAGATGACCGTTGGGAGGGAGGCAACCCATTAATGATTTTGGATACTATTTAAAAAATATATATTAAATTCATTAGGTGAGATATTGTATAGGATTATATTTATTTTTTAATATATTTCAATTAGCAGTTACTATATTCCATATGGCTTTTGGATGAAAGTTATTAGATATGTGTTATATGCCCTTGACTTGGGCTCTTTTTAGATCTTCGCGGTGTGATTGTTGGAGTTTTCTTTTGAGATCACAGAGGGTAGGACAGTTCCTTTGGCTAGCAATATCTGTAACAAAATTTATAAGCTCCCTTTTATCTCTTAATTCATTGTTAAACCAGTTTAATTTTTCATTTCAACAACAGGAAAGGCTGCGTTTATATTTTTTTGAAAAAAGCGTACAAACAAGTTAACTTTTTCCTCTGTTGAGATATTTACGCAATTTGTAAAATCCCAGTTTATATTGCTCACCATATCAAAGAATTTAGATAATCCATTTCTTGTCTATGGTTGATATATTTTATTTATTTTGATGTTTGGTTTAATAATAAATGGAATTTCTACCATTAGCGCCAAATGGTCCGACATATTAAAGTCATATGGATATGCTTCTGCATTTGGTATGTTTATAAAAATATTATCTAAGCATGTGTTCCTGCGAGCAGGTAAAAAGATCATTCTAGAAAAGCCATATGTCTCAACTAGATATGTTAATTGTTTAGGTTTATGATCACCTAATAAAAAATTTATATTAAAATCTCCACAAATGATGATTGAAAATTTTGAGCGGATAGATTATAATGAGTTTTCAAACTTAGCCATAAACTCATCAAAAGTCCCTTCAAGATCATCCGATTGGACAGCACACATCTGACAGCGCATTTCATTTTCAATTGAAGAACTAGAAATAAATTTATACAATAAGTAAGCTTTTATAAAAATTGCTACTCCAACGTATATGAGAACTTCTACAAAAATAAGAAAGGCAACTGTAGTTTTGCAATGTAAGTACCAGAATCTGTCCACGTCCTGGTTTTGCAAAAATATACCATTCATTCGACACTTAAAACTGACAATATGTGTTTTCAGTGGTATACAATGTAGGCGAAAAGGCACAAATCACGAGGATGGATATATGTATTGGGCCTGAATGTATTTATTCATTTTTGAGAAACTTAATAACTTAATTGTGGACAACAACCGAGTATGTTTTGCCGCAAGTAATGATATTCTCTCAAGACAAGCTTCCTTAATTTGCGCTCATCTCAATGCATTTTCACAGCCGGCATATATACATTAAAACAAAGCCACTTCTGGAAAGGGATTTACTAAACTTCATAAGGTACAATAGCGTCAAACAATACAGCGCGTTTTAAGATCCTTTACACAAATAGTGCACTATGTAAAAACCGACCTTTCCTATTGGTCGATCCATCTCGTATTACGATATGTCTGCATGATGCAATCGATTTCTATCAAGAGCTCTCGTGGTGTAGAGGTTTATACAGCTGGGTCTCACCTGGACGGTCTGGGTTCGAACCCCGTTGCTTTTTATTTATTTATTTTTAAAGATTATATTTCTAAACAGTTTTTTCTTGATTTTGGGTATGTCTTGGGTTAGTTTGGGTTAGCACCTGGTTAGTTTCGTTTTCTTGAGCCCCCGTAGCGAGCGGAGGGCCATGCGGATCAAGCAATAGGAAAGGCCGATTTTTACATAGTGCACTATTTGTGTAAAGGATCTTATAATGCCAATGCAGCATGCCTATGTTGCGAGTTAATGTAATATTTAGATTGAGAAAGCCTTTTTAGAAATGTGACGCAGCATTAATTATCGCTTGCTTATCCGCTTTTTTTATTTGACTTTATTTTTATTATATATAAATTATTCTGTGTATAACAATATGATTTTTGCACAACACCTATAGTATAAGTGCCTCGTTATGTTTTTTACCAAAACATTTTGGACCTGTCTTGAATTCAGTTTCCTTATATATCTGTTTTAGCCGCGTAGTGTAATTAACAGTTTCATAAAAAGTCTAAACACTACGAGAATTGCTGCCAGGTAAGCGAAATTGCCGAACATATTGCCAAAAGGCATTTTGTGCCACTTGACGAAATAATATTACTTGACAGCAAGTGGCGACGTTTATTGGATGTTCAATGTAATTCTGGACAAGTTCAAAACAAAAAAAAAAACAAATTGAGCTGTCCTAGAAGATGATTTTTGGCTTAGTTTTCGATACCTATATTATAAGAGCTTTTTCTAATAAAAATGTTCTTGCATATAAAGTGAAGAAGCAATTAATATTTTAAATGTGAATATAATATACCATAATACAATATACTTGCTACTCTGATAAATACAATAGATCTTGGATTTCTCAGGGTATAACACCCATCATTTTTTACATATATTTATAATATGAAATCCCCAAGACAATTTCCAACATGTAGCTTGAAATCCTCAGTTCTAGAAAAAGTCGTAGGCTTTGCAATATTGCAATAGGATTGGAAATCTTTCGAAGCGGTATTGTGTTTTTTCATATATAGCAGCGCCTACCTTAACTACCTGTTCACCCAAACAATCATAATTTTGTCATCAGCGTACGATATCGTCAGATCTGAGGTCGAAAAGGAACTCAATATCAATAAATATATTGGAAATCAGAGGCCATATTTCAGGTTTTTTTTTTGCTCAAATTCTTGTTACATAATGCCCATACTCCACCTCTGTGAAACAGAGTTCACTTCAAAAATACTAGTTCATATTCATTAAAAAGTTTAACCCTATAGTTCTCTCTAGAAAGCCAATGCTCGTAGAGGCAGAGTGCTCCAATGTCATGCATCGGTAACAATATATCCAGATTGTCACACTTTAAGGTATAATATTGAGTGTAAATTTATCACACTTATAACGCTTATCTTGATCCTAGAATCCCGGAGTATCTGTCATCATCACTGTTTCCAAGAGGTTATCCTCTTAGAAAAACAGACATTCTAGGCAGATGCTGATCTTCCTTAGTGAGAAGGCAGATCAGTCGTTTCTCAGATTGTAATTCTTTTTTGGTGGGATTCTCGCTGGAAGCAGGAGGCAGTTGTAGTGACTGATATGATTTGTTCTTAGCTAGTATTTAACTACATGTAGCTTACTAAACTAATATGTGTTTTTTTTATAATACGATTGTACTTTACCAACAAAATAATCGAATAATGGATGTTCATAGATATCATGTATTGGAAAAAGCTATAATTCTGATGCGTACTTCTTAAATGAATATAATTTTTTCTTCAAACGTCAGTAAATTCGTCATTACTCGACTGTGTATGCGGCCGTGAAGTTTCGTTTTTCCTCCGCCGGAGCTTTACTTTTCACTTTTCCGCCGGCGGAGGTAAAAGTGTTGTCAGAGCAACATAGACACAATACAAGCAGACAACAAAATAAGAGTCAACACCTAAAGATTTATTAAACTACAATTTGTATTTATCACTCAATTTGTGACTGCATTTCTAAAAATCACTAATTTAGGAACAAATTGGTTATTATTTAATCGAACTTACTCAATAACTGCTTATCAATACGGAATTAAAACGCAATCGGAGACGCAATCTTAAAAAATTAATTATTGTTGACAGTGTCCACTGACAGCTTTATGTTACATTACTATAGCAACAACCTGTGCCTATTCACCGACACCGGTCTAAGCCGCCTTGCGAACCCACTTATCTTTAATAATAATTAGTTAATATTACTATTAAAAAGAAATGTTTTTGCATTAATTTGTCGACATTTGAAGAAAAAACAGCATATTTTATTTGGAGGAAAAGTTACTTTTCATGGCTTGCTCTCTATTACACGAGCGCGCCATGAAAAGTATCACTTTTCCTCCATATAAAATAATATACTATTATATTGTATTGAGAGTCCTTTTAGGAACTTTTCACTCTATATTATGACCGCTAATTGCATTATAAGAACCAGCAAACAGCACTGCATAATCATTTTAAATTTCACAGTGTGTTTGGAATTGAATTTAACCGTTCAGTTATGATGATATGTGTCGTGAAACACTGACAATTTTATTAGAGTTAAACTTGGCTCAAAACAAAAGCCACTGCAAGACCCCCTAATTAATTTATTAATATGGATTTCCAATAAAAAGTAACTGATGCTGTTTCTTATTTGCTACTGGCTGAATTATAGACTTTAATTTCGTCTGTACTAAGTTAAGTATTAGGAATAGGTATCCGAATTTTCAGAACACCATTTTATTCAACACCAGATTATGAGACTTTGCATCAATTTATCTGACTACATAACGCTCCGAATTCTCTTACGGACATCGAATTTGTAACACCCTGTATACGACCTTTCTTTAAAGAATGTTAAGTACTTAAATTTCTCAACATACCCGTCAGATAAAATTTGGCTGGCCTATAAAATGTTAGAAGGACCAAGTATCTTTAGTTGTCTAATTTGGTTAATATAATTCTGATAGACATAAGACAATTTTTTTATGTCTGATAATTCCTATCTTCGCTGCGGCACGTCGGAGCACATTTCGATAAACTTTATTTAAAAAGTGCATGAGCAGTAGAAGTGTCGTGGACTCGATCGTGGACAACACGTTTGAGTATTACATATACTACTTTGTATTAGTAAGGTTTGCTAGTTACACAGGGATTGAATGAGTTCGAAAAAGTAAACTATGTAATATGTTCTGCTTATTTCCTTTATTTTTTTAACGTTTTCCTTGGGTCGGCCCCGCCGTCCTTAACTTAGTTAGCTTACCTTAAATGAAAAAATGTTTGCTCTATAACAACATAAACTTTTTTTTACCAAGAAAACAATGAACTCTGTGAAGAACTCTCGGGCAAAACCTCATCTGCTTGCTTTGTAGATAAAAACAAGTCGAAAAAGGTCACTTTGTAACTCACACCTTTCCTGGTTTCGATGAAAAACTCTGGGATTGCATTTTTTTCTTCCATATAAATCTCTTTCAAGATGCCTCTCTTCCATCCGCCATTTCTTCTGAAACTAACTTGCTTATCTATTAAATTTTCGAATAACATGAGTATATTTTCTCTCGGGATATGCAGAATGTCTTTGCTTCGGAAAAAGTATACTTTGTACCCCTCATGGACACCAGCTTGACCTAGAATGGCTGCAGGCCACAGTTGAAATTTATATTTTCTAGCGAGGACCAGCTGAAAAGGTTTATAACTGTTTTCGGTTAGGCAGTTAAGATGTAACATCTATATCCGAATACCCGCGTACTCGTCCGCATACTACTACTACTACTATCTTGGTATATTCGGTAAATCGTGTACATTCGGTTACCATGGTGCATTCGGACAATAAAGATACACTTTTATACACGCATGCTGTAGCATAATATGCGTGCGTGCACGAATATGGGCACTACTCTATTCTACTGTATTGTAAATATCAGATGTATAGTTCACACAAAGGCAAGTCAGATGTAAGGCAATAATGTATGCCAAATGTTTATTTAATTAGAATTGAAAATTTAGTTGTAACCAGAAGGGGGAAAGATTAATTGAAGCGGATAGCATAGAAGTGAAGCAATACTTATTCTGTCTAGATAAACATATTGTAATATTAAACTTGAACAAGGAACATTAAGAACTAAGGAACTATATCAGTAAATACCATAAAAGTAATAGCGGAGAGAATGCGAATTACAGTTAGTTAACCATTGACTGTTGAATTGTAAAGAGCTATTAGTAAGTTATAAGAGTAGTTTAGTGTGTTTAATTGTATACAGTGGTAGAGAATAAAGAGAGTATTAGTTTAAATTAGTAAAAGTTGTAATTTCGTTCAGAACCCACGGGAAAAACATAACATTTGGTGTCTATAACGGTCAAACATCTTCGACAATAATTTGAAGCCGTTGCTGTTGCCAACGGTGGGAATAACGAAGAAACGGCTACGTCACTGGTGGCTTCGTGCTTCTACCCTGGAACTGCTACAGACCATTCCCATCAGCCAACAGGGGAAGTATGACATACTTGTAGCTGCCCTGGAGAGACGATTTGGCGACCAACATATAATACAACTTAATCAGGCACAAGTAAAGTCTCGACTTCGGGAACCTGGTGAAAAGTTTCAGGTTTTCAGCCACTGAAAACCTGCAAGAATTTGAGGCAGACGTTAGAGGTCTCATCCAATTGGCCTACTCGGGAGCAACAGAAGAATTTCAAGAGGAACTTGCTGCCCAATCTTTCGTGGATGGTATCAGAGATCCAGAAACTCAGAAGATGTTAAGTCTAGCTAAATTTAATAACAGTCGTGAAGTTTTGGGTAGAGCCCTAGAAATCGAGGCGGCCTGTAACATCTCTAAGCCAACAATCAGGAACGTATCCATCCAGGAAGAAAAACTGGGAAACAGTTGTGAACTAACTGAGATGGGCGGTATTTTGAAAAAATTAACCGAAGTTCTTCAGGCCACGAGGAAATTCCGGGAGCCACTAGTAGTTAGGCCATGTAACCGAAATGCTATAAATCAGTGCTATAGATGTGGCAAGACTGGACATTTCAAAAGGGACTGTCGAGTACATAGATTCCGGGAGCCACTAGAAGATAGGCCACGTAACCGAAGTATTTCAAATCAGTGCTATAGATGTGGCAGGACGGGGTATTTCAAGAGAGACTGTCAAGTACAAAGATTCCGGGAGCCACTAGAAGATAGGCCACGTAACCGAAATGTTTCAAATCAGTGCTATATGTGTGGCAGCACTGGGCATTTCAAGAGAGACTGTCGAGTACAACTACGCTCTACATCTCCATCTAGATACGCTAGCAGTTCAGAGTCAAGTCAGGAAGAGTTAAAACAACTTAACTTTAGGGCTAAGCACAGGGAAGGAAGATGGCATAATAATACAGATGCTTTATCCAGAAGCTCATGCGAGGATAATTATAAACATTGCCAAAGAATAGAGCAACGAGAAGGAATCGCTCCCATTAGGCAAATCAAGTTTAAAGTTGGTCAGCAGTGGACCAGAGAGCCACTAAAGAAAGATCAGCCTTAGGATAGTGAAATAGCACTACTGCTAAAAGCTAAAGAAGAACGTAAACCAAGACCAAGCTGAAGAGATATTTCAACTAAGGGATTTACTTTTAAATCTCTGTGGGCTCAGTGGGACACCCTGGTAGCCGAAAATGGACTCCTTAAAGGTAGTAGGTACCAAGGGAGAGGGTATCGGAAGTCCTGGAAGAAGTACATAATGGAAAGTTTGGAGCTCATCTCGGAGTTAACTGAACGATTAACAAGATCCGCTACAGATGTTACTGGGTCAACTACTGCCAGGATGTGAATCATGGTGGCGGCAGTGTTCAACCTGTGCCTGAAGTCAAAGACGCCAGACAAGATCTAGTGGGAACATGACCAAATGAAGGCTCGATATGATCTCCAAGCTAACTCTATGGGATTTCAGATGAATGATGAAGTCTGGTTATATAATACCAACAGAAGAAAGGAAGATCTCCCAAGCTAACGCCAGTATGGGAAGGGCCCTATAAAGTTATCAAAATAATTAATGACGTAGTGTATAGAATTGAACGTAGCCCCAGAAGCAAACTGAAAGTTTTCCACCTCGACAGTCTCAAAGCATATCACGGACGTGAAGTAGCTGATCGGGACGATCAGGTTTAAGAGGGAGGCAATGTCATGGCTAACAACCATCCGAATGTTTTTGTGCTACCATATAGAACTAGCCTTGTCGCGTCTACGTATGAGTCACCGCAGGGCGCAAAGATTCAGGAACTGTGGAATTCTCTCGATGCCTTGGTCGAGAATTTTATAGAGAGGTCTCGCTTCGTCAGAAGTATTCGCGACGTATATAAATAGCGGAGAGATTGCAAATTGCAGTTAGTTAATCACTGAGTGTTGAATTGTAAAGAGCTATTAGTTGTAAAGTTATAAGAGTAGTTTAGTGTGTTAATTTTATACAGTGGTAGAGAATAAAGAGACTATTAGTTTAAAATAGTAAAAGTTGTAATTTCGCAAAATTATTTTAATTTTATTCTATTCTATTGCCAATTTAATAATCATCTTACCAAGAAGGTTGGTTATATCCAATTTCTTCGTCAGAGCTTGATAATTGTGGTGTTACCATTCTATGCAATCATGTAAAGGGTGGTTGCTCTTTTGGGTTGTAATATTGCTTAATTCAAATATCTTACTGAAAAAGACATAACGTGTCAGTTAAATCCCATAAAAAAATAAGTAAGTCAAGTAACACTACATTTTAAAAGTCTTGCATATTTATTATTTACAGGAAATAGAGACAAAAGATCCGATTTTATTTCAATTATTTAGAAGCTTCTCTTGTTAACTATATTTTTAAACTCCTTGTGCATATTTATTTATTGAAACAAGTACTCTACACATTACACAACTCCAAATGGTGCTACATTAGAAGGAAAAAAGTTTAAAATAAAATAAGCATATTAATAAGAAAATACTAAATCTATATGGCATTAAATTGTATTGGTTTTTTGGAAGAAAAATCACAGTTTGAAAAAGTTTTGCTATAATTTCATAACAGCCTGTCAGTTAAAGCTGCATGGCGACCAGAGATCGCAGTCGATCAAGCCATTCATTAGCCTATGCAAAACTAAATGACTTCTGTACGACGACACTTCAAATCTTTCAGGCCGCAAAGCAATCATATCCCATAGACATGGAGTTGAGACTCCACCGATAGTTCTTTACATCACATCTTCCTCCTGACTTAAAAAGTGGTACTATATCAAATGATTTCCAGGGAATAGTAATTCGTCTTAGTTTTATAGCCCCTTGTATAGAGGCATTACAAGATTAGATGTTATTTCCTAGTATATTGTAGCTGAGAGCGAGAAAAATTTCATGTAACTGTCATTTAAATTCTTCAGAAAATAATCCAGGAACCCAAACTAAGTAACCTTTCTTCAAAAGCTAATATTGACTATAATATTCGAATTATTAGACGAATTTGAGAAAATGCACTCAATATAGGCGGTTTTCTTACAAATTGCTTTCAAGTTGATTGGACGCCTAAATGATTCTTAATTTTGAAAATTCAACCTTTCAAAAGATTATTATTTTCACAAATAAGAATGGAAATATCGACACCATCAAATCTTGAAAGCTGCTTTGCCGGTATTTTTGTAATTGGTTGAAATGCATACATTTAAATTTGGGAACAAAATTGTGGTTCCTTGCTATTATGCCTTGAAGTATAATTAATCAACTAAAGCGCAGTAAAAGGAATTACAGGCTAGTTTAAATTTATTTCAAATAAAAAGTTGCTTATGCACCTCGAGGGAGCCTTTGAGAAATGCCTGCGATCTCTTTTAAGCTCTAATAAGCATCTAAAAGTATTTTAAATTCATTATCACTTTAAAATATTGCCAATGAGTGACAATTTAGCGATTTTCTACGTAACGAAGATATCAATTTTTATTTGTATTATTGGGGTTAGGAAGACAATAAGAATCAAATTATAAATTGAATTAACTAATAGAAATTTCACGGCTTTTTATCAAAAGTCGTTCTTTCAGCGGCAACAGAAGATCAAGAAGTCGAGGCAGATGCAGAAGAGGGTACTTACTTTGTGGACCAGGCTGGGCACTACTATTTCCAAGCAAAGGGCGACGCGCAGCCCGTAATGACGGTCATGTCCACTCTACCCCAACAGGCTACTGAAGAAGGGGAAGAGTTCATAATCAACCAGGAAGCTGAGGATAGTGAGGTTGCGGAGGAGCAGGAAGAGGTGGGCTTTTTTTATTTTGCTTATTTTTCACAAGAATTTTGTCATTGCTACTTCATCGATGACGTTTGTTGAATGAGTGATGGGAATGGTGTCAATGGGGATGTTTTAAATTGGGGTGTGTTCGAAAAACACTATTTTGGTATAGGATTTGAGATATATGATGGCGTCCATAAAATATAAAACTGCATCGGTTATTTTTGTGCTGACAAAGTAGCCAATTATATATCAACTAACAACATATATAAGGATCATTAAATAGGCAAACATATTGATTATTTCCATTCTTATTTACAGGATGTTTTCCTTTATCTGCAGACAGTACTGGGGCCTGGTCATCTTGTGTTCATTCATTAAAATATAACGATCCTTTATTAATATCATAATAGTAAACTTACTTGTCCTGAACTTATGTGAATTCTTTCAACAACTCCAAAACTTTGCAAATGACAATGTTGTGATTTTTATACCACGTTTATTTTTTTCTGATTTTTTTAGAAAAATTTAACTTCTTTAGTGTTAAGTAGATTTTAGCAAAGTTTAGATACATTCATAGATCGGAAATTCTATGTATTTTAAAATTCTAGGAGCTATCTTTCATAGTATTCGTTGACTATATAATATTATGTAATACAGAGGGGCAAAATCGTTAATGTTGAAATTGTGAAAGTAGGTATAATCCTTAAAACTAAGTTCGTTTTGTTTTACAGGTTTGATTATGGTAAAATTAACCCCCGCCGTAGGATAAAGGTTTTAAAACAAAAATCAGTCATTAATTTCAGTTTAGCCAGACGACTAATTTTAATTTATGTTAGCATCCATGACAAAATACCTCATAAGAACCAGGGAATCATTATTTTAAGTTGAAATTATTTCATAGATATTTACTTACATTTGAGGATAATACACTAATTATTATACAGAGTGAACCAAAAATATTAGGGGCCCTCATATTGTTAAGATGTACATAGGTATGGGAAATATTTGTTTGGCCATAGCCTAGTAATGGGTTAGTAAGAGTTGAAAAATGCAGGATGCAAAGCTATGAACAGAGATCGAATCGTAATACATGCATCTCGCTGCCAGGATGTATCCTACTACAAATGAAGAATGGTGTTGAAAAATCAAACAATAGTTAGGCGGCCCTCCGCCCCCGATTGGCATTCCGCTACTTAACTATTATTATTCGTCTTATTAAATTCATTAAAATCTTATTGCAGTTAGCTGTAGGTATTGTTTCCACAAGATATCTAATAATGCAAGCTTATCTAAATTTAATTAAAGTGATTTTTTTTATTAAATATAACTTAATTAAACCTCCTGTAATTAAACCAGAAATGCCAAAAGTTTTAGTGCTGCACAATTCACAGATCTTAGTTATATTCATCAATGTATGCTTTAGACTTTACTGATTATAAACTGCCGATGAAACTTCTTTTTACAATCAGATAAGCTCAATCTTCACAAGATTTGTCTTCTGTGTACTTTCGCACTGCCAACAATCTCACAGTCGGTTATATTAGACTTAGCATGCTAACCAAGGAAGCAAATGTCGGCTTCGGAACTTTCAACATCAAAAATATCCGGATGCTGGAATGCAGGAAAAACGACTCAGCAGTGTCGTATATCTGGCCGATGTCAAGTTCCAAGACACTCAAAGAAGCGTGCTTAACAATTATCGTGCTTATCAGAAATCTAAGGCAATTTATTGTAGTAACCATTTTGGATCTCAAGTCATAAAAATCAATATTTTGCATGAGTCAATAATTTAGGTAATTTTTATATTTGATTATTTTATTTAGTAGACACATCAATATCAGTCCTACTAATTAAAACCGAATTACTTGTTTACATTTGTTGCTTCTCTTAACAGGCTGTTCCTGCGATCCAAACCAATACTTCTAATCAAATCTTGATAAACTCGGGGAACGCTTTCCAGAGAGTGACGGTGGTTCCTGCAGATACAAACTCCGGGGAACTAAGCTATGTGCTCATTGTTCAGGATCCAGACATGAAGGAAGGAGAACAGAATGAGGATGACCA